>JASGAT010389638.1:0-17482 GCA_030220025.1 Chelon auratus
CAAACACTTGTCACAGCTCTTCTGTGGACTCGCTCTGTCTCAGTTGCTTCTTTCTCTTTATGTAATCTCAGACTGACTCCATGATGTTTAGATCACAGCTCTGTGGGTTCTACTACACCATCTGTTGCAGGACGTCTTGTTCTTAACGTGCCTGAAAATTGTTCTTGATGACTGTCTGTGGCCGTGCGTTTGATGTCATTCACAATAAATTCGGCATATTCCTTTCTTCGTAATCACCGTGATGGTTAAGAATGCAAACTCAGGTTTAAAGGGAGCTCAGATGAAATTTTGTCCTGCAGTAGATGAATGTGAAAATAGCCCCAAGTGTTGAAAGATGCAACTTTGGTTCAAGAAGGACTTAAAGCGACCGGGGATACTGGACACCACATTTCTGTAAGGATGATGCATAGTTTGTGTTATATGGAGCGAATATTAAAACAAGACCCGAGCACAAAATTTGCAGTGAAACTACTTTCAAAATAAACAGCTGTTCAACTTCCTGTGAGACTTCCTATGACTTTCAGATAGCAGTAAGTAAAACAAAACACACCAGCATTAACAGATGTAAAATCTATTTCAGAACAGAGCACAGCTTCTTCTACACCACTGTTTATTTTTTCTGCATCTCAGGTTTTGTCTAAGAATCCATCAAGCAAATTCTCTGACAGCGCTGGAAGAAGGATTAGAAGAAGGTGAAATAGAGTACAGTATCACAGTGAGAAAACTAATACACTGGACTAACAGTGTTTGGGTGCCGGGCAGGAAAAGCCTATTGCAAATTATTATGACGGCAGTCTAAATATATTCACCACATGATGAGGGAAGAAGACTTCAGCTTTGTGTTTGACAAGTATAAGAGGAAGAGGTGGAAATTCTTGAATGAAAGCTGAAAACTGAAACACTAAAAGTGCCCCTCCTCTTCCTCAAACTCGCTGACAGTCACGGAAATGGAGAAAGGGTTAGTTCCCTGAGCACGACTAAGCCTAGTACAAATGATGCCAGTGTAAGGCCTGCTGTAGTGCTGAAGAGATAAGCCACTGATACCAAATGTTGAGGACGAGACTGAGTCCAAAAAGAGGAGACTAATAGACATTTATTGGTTGAGCTACAGGAAGGTGGAAAAAGTGTGAATCAGAATCGAATGGTTGACGCTTAAGTTGACAAAAGAATAAGCCAGCGTAGCTTGGTTTAATTATGCACAAGATAGTTCTTTCTCCTGGTGAATAATGTTCATGCCAAAAATATTTTGGTTTCACGTTAGTTTCACGTACATTTCTAAAGTTGGATTAGGCAGAGTGAGTCATTTGGTGCTACAGCTGAATGAATGGCAGTGACAAAAGCAGACTAACGAGGAGGGTAACAGCAAAAGAAAGAGTGACACTGCACAAAGCCACAGAAAACTAGAAAAGGGAAAAAAGGTTTCAACAGTTGTGCAGTATTACAAATGCAATAGTGGTCTATCCTCTATCCTCTGATCCTGGCAGAGCAACATTGAGAGCGTCTGGACGGGATGGAGGCTTTCTATGCTCTCTCTCATTTAATTACAACACAGAGCTGCAGGATTAGACAGGGGCCTGTGTTCACAGCCTCATACTGGCACTACCACCGAGCTGCATGCCTCCTCTCTTTCTCCAAATCTCTCGTCTTTCTGTTTTCTGGAATTATCTCCCATCTTCTTCTTTTTAATATCTTCTCCACTTGTCTTCTATAGAGAAGACTGTTTCTCTGATTAAATCTTTTCTTTGTTTAAGCTTTTGTCTTCTCTGTTCTCTTTCTGACTAGTTCTGCAGTCATCCCGCTCTTCTCGCTTCTCTCCCCCTCTAATCCTCCCATCCTGTTTTTGCCGGAATTTCATCTGCGATGCAGACACATCTTTATCTCTGTCTCAAACACATGTTTACTCTTGATTATAAAGAGACAACTGTGAATCCTTTAAGTGACAAAGTTGTGAGCGGGGCATGTGTTTGCTTGAAAATATTTGTGCATGTGTTGAAGTGTGTGATTGTGACGAAATGGAGGGTGTGAGCTACGCGTTAATGTGTGTGTTACTTTGAGGTGTTTGTGCCCCGGCGGTCTCTGCAGACTATGATGGCACACTGCCTGGGCAAGCCTACACACACACACCTCTATACAACCACCACCCCTCCACATGCACTCCTCTCTTGATTAATGGAAATCCCATTTTTGTTTCCAGCAGCATGGCTAATTAAACTGGTAGTTAAAACAGTGCTCATTAGCTTGCTACCGCAGAGCGCGGCGACCGAGCCCTCTGGTTGTAGCTAGCCGAGTGCTGCCTAGTGTCGGCAAAGGAGCCGCAGAGAGTACTAATGTTAGTGCTGACAACAGTATCCTAACACAGTCATGATGTACAGTATTCACAACGGGCTGATACTAATTAATATTCACTGAATAATACACGTGTGCAGGTGGATGGATAAACAGTCAGCTTAACTTTCCCCATCACAGGTGCGAGTAAACAAAGGCAGTGACGCAGCGGTACTGCTGTGGCAAAAATAAGTCGGAGCTGGAAAGAAAAAATAAATTATCAATCAGTCACAACAGATTGTCTAAACTATTGTCCCTGCAGCTTTCCATTCAGAGCTGTTGCTGGAGATTTAGCTTTCAGGCACAAACAGAAAAGCCAATTACAGCTGTGGATCTCTCCAGCAGAGATATTAGCCCTGGTCGAGAACACTTCATGACCTGCTGCTACGCTTCTGCAGTAAAGACAAATGTAGCACTATTTGTGTGTGGGGCAGAGAAGGATTCGACAGAATAAGATAATTCTACTTACAACTTGATAAAAAGTCTTTATCTCCTCATTTGTGAATTTGACAGCATAGAAGTGGTGGGTTCAGAAGCATGTTAAGATTCTCATACATTGTCCTTTCACATCAGGGAGGAATCTGATCAAATAAAAATGTAGCATGATAATGACCCTGAACACAGTCTTCACTCACACAGAGCCCTGATCGCAGCATTATAGAGTCAGTCTGAGATTTAAGACATTAAGCCAGAAGAACTGTGACAAGTTCTCCAAAATACTTTGAAGAACGTACCTGTCAAGTTTACTGACCAAGTGTACTTAGGAGAACTGATGCCTGTTTTTAATGATTAGGGACTTTTTTTGTAATAAATTTTAGACATGTACCTTTACGAATTTGTAAGACAGCAGGTATAACACTCACATTTCTACGAGGGAAGGTGGTGAGGAGCTTGAATTCTTCAAACGGGTATCCCTTGGAGGCCACAAAGTCAAAGAGGACCTGGAGCTTACAGCTGCCCAAGAAACGCCTTTCCAGAAACTCGCCACTCGGTGTGCGGATTCTCAGTTTGCTGATCTGCTCTCCTGACTCTTCATCGGGCTCTGGAGGTAGGGCCTGCTCCAATGACAGACGGATTGCCTGAAAAAAGAAAATCCAGTATTTTCTCTCAGTACAGTACGCTGCTGATTTTCACCGACAGTGAAAGCAGACGTATTTGCATACAGGTGAGATGAAGCTGTCATCACTGGTGCTGCAATTTCTTTTTTTTTTTTTTCCCATGAGCATTATTATGCAATTGTTTCTTTAAGTCAAATCAGTTATATTTATAATACACAACATCACAACGTCTGCAAATCCACAAGCATACAACCTTAGACCTTCTAACTGACAACCAATTACAAATTTAGTCAAAAATGTTTAAAAGGAAAACAAATTTAGATTATATCTAACTTAGTTTCTTGCACATTTAAACACAATGTTATAAGATACACAACACTGAATCTGAATGGAACAGACAAATTAATTCATAGTAACCTCAAATCAAAGACTCAACAGTGACAGATATAAATCGATGACCAGCCAAGCATGTATGAATGACAAATCAGAAAGTTTCTCCAAGCGTCTGATTGCAGCACTGTTGCTTCACACTAATTAAACTATTTTCATGTCCTAAGAATGTTATTAAATTAGTCGCCCTGTGTCTCACCCTGTTCCCTAAAGCCCGGTGTAGCATATCGAAAACAACCAAATGTACTTTTCTTCCAGGCTGCCTCTCTGTTTGGTCGGTAACATCCACCCTGAGCCTGCTGAATATCTCAGTGTGCACTATAACTAGTTTAGAGTCATGTTTTATAGAAAGACAGTACTATTACTATTATTTACAAACAGCAAATGTGGTGGACATTTTGGACACCCAAAAGTGAAGGTGGCTTGTTTAGCACAAACGCAACCATCAACTGTCATCTTCTACAGCAAAGCTAATCAAATCTCCTGAGTTCCAAAAAACGTGCTTCAGCTGCTCCCCTGAGTGTTCCTCTTCTTTCTGCCCCTGCCCCTCACCTCCTCCTCCCCTGGCTTGTTGTTCCTGTTTGGCCAGCCGGGGAGCATATGCTGTGACAACACGCCCCGGCTTTATTTACACACCATAATGCAATTATATTTCATAAGAGTGTACAACAGTAGCTCATTAGCAGCTTCTGGTGTTGGGTGGGCAGGGTAGGGCGCGTGCCGCTCCGCTATCAGCTCCCTCAGGTATAAGGGCTGATGCTGACTGAGTTAAAGGGTCCCCTTGGGGACAAACTAACACACACACACAAATAACAGACAGAAGTGTGTGCGGAGGTGGACATACAAATGCAGAGACAGTCGACCACAGACACAAGCATAAACGCCCACACAATTGTGAGGTAGCGTCCTAAAGAAACCACAGGACACACGTCTGGTTGAGCCTGAGGCCCAGGTAGCTCCACACAAATAATCAGGAGCATCTCTCTGTCCATTTATCTGCCTTTCCAGCTCCGCTCAGCTAACCACAAAAAACAAACAGATGACGAGCAGGGGGAAGAGGTGCACCTGACAGCCACACAACTGTATGCTAAGACCCTCTGAAGGAGGTAAATAATAATGTCAGCCCACACAGGCACATGAAACACATACACCCCCACCCCCCACCCCAATTCACCAGCTCCTATATTCATCTCTCTTTTCTTTGCACAAAGGCACAAAATCCTAGAGAAAGCATTCCCACTAGCATTGTCCTCTCTCTGGTGGCAACTGGTGTTTTTGTTGTGCCTGCAGTTTTTGTCATACACAGAACAAGGTCACCGCCTCATAAGACTCAACGGAAAACTCCAACAAGAAAAGATCCCAAATATAGCAGCGTACATGCTAGGCTCTCCAACATTTCAACTTGAAAAGTTAGCTAACAATGTTGATATGAATATATGAACTGAAGCTATAGTAAAACAATGAATCAACAAAACAGAAATGTCTGTAAAAGACAAAGGCCTGGAGTAGACGCTTCACTGGGCTAGCTTTAATACAGTAACAGTAAAGAGTAAATGTTTAAATGAAAAGCAGCGTCTGTGATGTAAATGCTATGAACTCTAAATGAACTCATTTACATTTCATTCAATTGTTCAGTATCAGTTTACCAGTATTTAAAATGTTGTGGTTACCAATGTATGATGTAGGCTACACTGGTTAGTCTAGTTTAATTGTTATGAATAGTAGTGTGGCTACTTTATCTCTACAGTCCTCAGGCAGGAAGTCGTTTTGTCCAGAGAACATGTTTGTCTTCTTGTCCAAAAGCATAAAGTAAGAAAAATCTGCAGCGCCGACTCCCAATTTTCCAACTGTTACATATGGCACACACAAATGTTGCACTGTGATAAAAGCAGAACACCCCCATTTTACAATAATTATCAACTATCTTTAACAGTTTAAGAATTGTCCAGGCCGAGCAGCTGCCGCTTCATATTTATGAATATCTAGACAGCAGCGCAAGCGTGCTAGCACAGAAGACACCATGGAAATTAATATAAACGCCCAGCCATAATGGCTATTGTTGTTTGAAATACACAAACATGTACACACGATTCAGTTAGTGGACTACAGTGATATAATTAAGAAGACCAGTCTGTGGCTCTTTTGTTGTCCTCTGTTTAACTTAAGTGACAAATCATCTGAGCGAGCCGAGTCACCCAATACCTCTCACTGCCCTCGGGCTCTCTGCTGTTGAGTAAACAACTACACTGTATTAGGATAGACTGTAATACAACATTAGTGCCATCCTTGCAGACAATTGTTGTTTTCTGTATGCGTGACATTGTGTCGGCCTATGCATGTGTGCGTGTTTGCCCCCTTTTCACAGACAATAATTGTTTTCAGGTGAATATGTATGTTTGCTTAGGTAGTGTGTATGTTGTGTGCATAGACCAGTCTACATGAATGGCCTCAGTCTTTTGTTCACTTGGGTTTGTATACGCGGCTGTGTGCTATACCTGTATAAAGCAGTTAAACAGGACAATACTGTGTGTATGGAAGGTGACATTTACAGGGATTGGATCCACTGTAATTAGGATATTTAATTCTTCAGTCATGGACATATGCCTGCACACCCACACTACACCGGCTTCACTGACAGGCAGCTTTCATGACTGTGAAGCCAGAGTAACATAAAAAAAAAAAAGCACCAGTGCAATCGTGAAATCATTGTGTACTAGCAAATATATGATTGTTCACCCTTGTACTGATAATAATGAAATATTAATTTGTGTAATTTGCATATAAAGTTGACGTGACTGACCTCCTTCTCCTCCTCCTGTTCTTTTCTTATCTGTTCCAGGCGAACCTGTTCGGCCTCTTCTCTCTCTTGGGCTTCTCTCTGAAAAACAAGAAAATTAATTTCATTAAATGGGGCAGCAGAACCATTATACAATGCAATGCTGAAATCACTCTGACGGATTAATAATGGTGTTTTAATAGTGACCAAAACAACTGGCTTTTCTGGGCATTTAAGTCTCTAAATGCAGTGTACGCTACGCAAATAGTATTACAATTGTCTGCATCACTGTCAAAATATGTGATTCAGTCTGCCTCTTTATTTTCGTTCGGATAATTGAAATAGGTATTAAGAAATGGAATCACGTTAAAAGTGGTGCTTGGTATATGATACATGGAGTGAGACAGTAAGATTTGCTCTAACCCTTATCTTTCAGTGAGTTTTACTACATGCAAGAGCACAAAATCATGTTGGAACACAACACCTAAAAAAAATGAGTTTTCTTTTGAAAATACCTTCTTACGGTCAGCCTCTAAAGACAAACGATAGGCCTCATCTTGCTCTCTTTTCACCATCTCTCTTGCCTCACGCTCGTCCTGGGTAGAGGGAGGGAGAAAGAAAGTTGGGCCCATTAACTAACAACATAATGAAGGATACTCAAGGACAAAACATCTAAGCTGAGGTGACGGGTGTGGAAGCCATAAAGAACCTGGAAAAGAAAATTCAGTATGTCAAGTGTGGTTAGGTACAAACACCAGGTATGAAAGAGTAGCACCAGAGAGGAATTCATTGTGACCAGGTTGTCATTTACCAGACCCTGGCTCTCTTTTATGTTTCCTCATCTCAGTTTCACCCCCCCTCCCTTTCTCTTTTATTCTTTCTGCCTCTCTCTTCCTGTTTGTACAGAGGGAAGGGGACAGGCGGCCTTTCTCTTTCTACCTGCTGTGGCTACAAAATGTTTTATAAAGACTGGGACTAAATACGAGTGTCTATTGTGTTAACATTGCACAGCCATTAGGTTTCTATTTTGTGAAGGCCCATGCTGTGTGCCAGCCCGGATATGGCGAAACAAGCTTATTGTGATGATCAGAGGGCTACTGTGCAGCCAGCCAGTGTCTAAGCAAAACGACAGTGTGTATTGTTGTATTGAATTGGAAAATGCAAAGATACATTTGTGCTTTTGGCCCACATAATAGATGAACATTGAAAGGAAACTGTAAAAGAATGGTAGAGAGGTACAAAAGCATCAAAAGTGGCTACCTTCAATAGACTAGCCCGGAGTCACGCAAACACAGTAGCTCATGTCTGATACTCAGTCGAACTAAATGCACGGAATGGCTTAATATAAAGACAGATGAAGAAAAATGCTAATCTGACATGTATCTGCTAAAACGTCGTGTGATTTTAAGGGCCTTTACTTTGGAGGAAAACTGAAACAGATTTTCTACAACTATATCTTGGCGAGTAATCAACTTGGCTCGACGTGTGTCGTCTTTTAGTGGTGAAGATACACTTAGTGTTCAGAAAAACAGGCTGTCACACGTTTAATGTTTGTTCACAAATAACAAATGATAGAACAAATAAAAGCTGTAAATGGCTCTTTGTGAATTGCTATTTCATTTTGGGACCAAGAAGCTTAGAGCTACTAACACTTACTTATAAATGTTTGTTTTCGGGACACATTTATGACTCATTGAGTCACTGAATAGCCAGAAGGGTCAGAATTAAAGTCTGTAGACCTTGGTTTCAACGTGCTGGAATATGCATGCTGGTGTGGCCCTTAACAAAAGTACTGAAATCAAAATTCTAATTTATTTTCTACAATACGTTGCACAAAATGGTTGTTGATCCCACAAACTGTGCGTTGGTTAGTTGTGGCTGTTTTCAAATAAGCATGTGAAATGACCTGAAAGTGACCTGCTGACAGATGCAGACCGCAAACCCTGCAGTGAGTAGTCACTGGATTACTAACTACTAAGCTAAAACACAGACAACCATAGGAATGACTGGCAAGTCAGTAAGGCTGGTTGAAGTCACAGTTTGGCTGTCCAGCTGCTACGTTTCCAGACAGACACAAAAGTCACCGTCAAAGTGGAATGTCTGGGTTGGGAGGGTGTCTGTGTTCATGTCTGAGTTTGCCTTTGGAAAGGCAAGGTGGAGAAAAAAAGGAGAAAAACAGAAATATGAACGTAGGAAGAGAGCATGTGAAGGAAATGCCGGAAAACTGCTACAGTGAAGATTATTCAAATCAAGCTTGAGTTAGATGAGATACAACAAATTCCTGAGGTTAACCTCCAACAGTGAATGACTTGGATATTGTGCTTTCATTATCACAACCTCTTTCTCATTGATAGGCCATGTCTGGGTAATTTTACTTTAATTAATTATTAATCAATATATCCTCTTAGAGCCACTTTACTATACCCTCATAACGAATCTGAACTCTCTGACGAACGTTGTCAGTGGTTGCAATGACTATAAAACAACTAACACAGTGAATATAGTGCCAAATAGTGTTAGTGTGTACATATTAATTGTTATAATTGCATACAACTGAGGATCAAATACTGTGCAAGGGAATCAACTCAGTCTTCCAACGTAAATAGGGTCGGGTACCGAATGTTAACAGGCCCTTTCAGAGATGCCAAAACCCTTGAAGGTATGTTGGAGTATCTCTCCAGTAGGTACTAACCATCCACTATCAGTTTTTCAGGGTTTAAAACAACTTGTGATTAAACAGCATTTAAAATGTGAGGACTTTGGATTAAATGTTAAATGAAAATCTAGCAAAAAGAAAAAAGAAAAGTATTCCTCTGGCACCTGCACTCAAGTATCATACTGGCACTTTGGGTTTTATGAGACAATCGCAAACAACATGTACATACTCTGAATTCTTCTTGTAACAACCTGTCATTAATGATTATTCAAAGAGAGATCAAGAGTTACAAATCCAATTTAAAGATAGAACAGTGCAGAAATAGCTGTCACTCAGAAGTCAGTAACACCCTGATGAAGTCTAACCCTCAGGGTGTGTGTGTGTGTGTGTATGTGTAAAGATTTGTTCCTCAAACACGATTCCCATGACTCAGATGCTATGACTCTCACAATAGCATTGTTAAAGAGTGTTTGGTTGACTGATTCTTTAACTGTTGAATACCTAATACCGCCTAACACCTGTCATCTATAGATACAGTAGTCAAAATAAAGGCATTAGAGAGGCTAAAAGAAAAATGCAGAAACAAGACAGGCAAATAAAAAGGATTTCAGGGAAGCGTGTGTGACATCACTTAAGTCACGTAAGTATGCAAATTTGACATCATCACTTAAGTGCAAATTTGTTAGTATATAAAGACAGTACTGACAAATACGTTTTTATTCATAAGACCACATCTCATTAAACTGAAAGAGAAAGGGAGGTTTGAGACTTCAAAATACTGCTGATTAAAAGGCACATATAGTGTATCACTCATTCTCTCTTATTTGATGTCACTGAGTGAACATGTCAGTAGGTGGTTAAAAAGGTCAGGTGCCTTGACAGTGGGAGGTCCTCGCGTTCTGTCCCAGATTCCTCTACAGGACAGGAAATGCTGACAACATTTTTCAGTTTAACAGCCTTTAGTTCAGCTCAGAATGGTTTGAGTGGTGACTAGAAGTCTTCTAGTCCAAACCCAATGTGCTTTGATTATTTGAACTCAAATGAGCCACAAAGTCATGACAGCCACATGAAAACAAATGTCTGACTTGTGAATGTCTGCAAAATTGTACACCTGAGGTTTTGGTTGGGATACTGGTAGGTATAAAAGTTCATTTCTGTTTTGATGCCACAGTAGCTACTTAAACAGAGGTTGAAAATAAATACAGACTGACTACTGTGGTTCAGTCAACAGGAGCAGATTGAGTACCGCTTTCTATGTTGTTGTCAAACTGTATATTACACGGAAACATGTCGATATTATCTCCTCCAGCCATTGTCATCAAACAGAAACAGGGATGGTTCTTCCATCTGAAAGGATGGGAGTCCCATCATGCAAGTAGTCACCCTTAGTGGTGACTAAATAAAATAATCAAAAGCATTTTCTGCATCTTTAGGAATATAATCAGACCAAGCACAGTTTCTTTGTGACGTGCCTGATCGCACTACATGCATACTGTGAACCTTCACAGGCCCATCTCTTCAAGCGGACCAGGGACTGAAAACACTACTCAAACAAACTGAACTTTCAAGTTAATCACCTGGTGTGAGTACATCCGAAGAATCTGAGCTTGACATTTGTGTTTCTTGCATTCACAAGCTTACCTCATCTTTGATGTCCTCTTGCTGTTGTGCTGTGAAGATCTCCATCGCTCCCATTAACCTCATCATCAGCTCATCCACTGTTGTATTACCTAATGAATAAAACAAATAAATCAAACTCACAGCTCAAATAAAAACAAACAGATAACGTAATCAGTCATTACATCATTAAAACAATTACCTTGAATAACATTTAGAACTTCGTTGGATGTTCGTTTGCCCATGACTATAAGGAGCAGGGGGAACTGGTCTGTCTTGTATGTCCGTATAGTCTGTGTTACCACACTGCCAAAGTGTCTTGTACACATGGTGAGTAGTCTGAAAGACAAATTAAATGATCTGATTTAATACACTTGTTATTCTTGAAACTAAACACATACTTCAGAACATCTCTGCACAAACCACAGAGCAACCACATACACATATAGGCATGTACTATGCATAATTATGCTCACAGATATTCTTAAAACTAATGGAAATGGAGGTGTATGCTTCTCAGACTGCAGCAGAAAAGAGAAATACACACATCTCATGGCATTAAGGACTTTAAAACCAATTCTGCATTTCCTTATTCCATCAGAGTGACATGCCATCTCAATTGGAAGCGTAGATGAATTAGTATTCCTCACCATACACCCAGAATTGATAGGGCAAGAGAGGATTTCTTATTCCATTACAAAGACAGAACTTTTTAAATTAACATTTCAGAGAGGGAAAAGGGTAGCAGGCAGCCAGGGCCCCACCCAGCTCCCTGTAAATGTCATAATATTAATGAATTGCTATAGACTGAATGCAAATATAGATTAGCTTTTTCTCCTGCCTTTTAATAAGATCTACTTTAATAACTGGCTGATAAAATAGAGAAGTAATGGAATGGATGGAGGGACAGCAGGTCAGAGGAAGAAGACAGACAGACGGGATGCTGCCTGAAAGCGGGTGTAACTCATTGAAAGATGAAGTCAAAGCTGAGGGAGCCACTTGCAGACTTTTCATACTGGGAAATAGAGTACTTCAGCTCACTGTGGTAAATTTTAAAGCCATTAATCAAAGCTAAAAACATGGATGTTTGACTGAGTGATACAAATCTTGAAATATGATCTGGACAAAACCTTTCCAAATGCTGAACTTTGAATGACCTGCAACTTGAAATGAAAAAGTTGGGTACCCTAAATCTTACAGATCATTTTGTTCTGACATTTGTCCCCGTTCAGACCTCGACCCAGCCACACCATAACAATAGCCCACAGGGAAACTCTAACCTGTAATGAAAGACCAGGGAACAATGGACACTAACTTAAAGGGTAACCCAATCTTAAATCTCTCATCAAGCACAAGCCAACCTGCTTCGGTTTCTATCTCAAAACTAAGGAAGTCAGACCACCACAATGAAAATCATTGTCACAACAACATAAAAATACAATCTGGAACCACAAAACCAACCGTCTGTCAACCATAACTTAGTGTGAGACCAATTAAGTATTTGTGAAATCAAAACGAGCATGAACACAACACTAATGGCAGGAGGAACTCAACATACTCCAGGAACCGAGGTGAACAGTTGAGACATCTCATCCAACCATAGCATAAATTGGTAAAGAATGTATCCTGGTCCAAAAAAAACACCTGAATTTAAAGGAGACACCTGCATCTTGCAACTTGATTTGCAACTAACGCGTGTCTCAAACTATTCTTCGATGGCTAATGCGAGTGACAGCTTCTAATTTGTCACAATCCCCACCTCCATTTTGCACTGCAGATCCAGACAGCTAAAATAGTTTATGTTTCCCTGAACTGTCAGCTTGCATTTCATAACTTCAAAATGTGGCGTGATGATGTGAGTAGACTGGTTAGACCTGACATTTGCTCCACTGAGCAGCTGATGAGTCAGGCTAGTACAGTAGCACTGCAGGGAATGTTTTTGCCAGCCACCTGTGCAAGAGTAGTATGGGAACCGGATGCTCGGATAGCTCACTGTGTCATACGCACTTTGTTTCAGAGTGAACATGGACATGTTTTGATTTGAAAGTGACATTTTGTTCTCCCTCTGAACCAGTTATGTTTTCAGGTAGGATAATGTCAAGCGGAGAAGTCAAGTGTGCAAAACTGGTTCACAGGTTGGCCAATCGTTGCCTTTAGCAGGTAAATCGTCAGTTAAACTGAAAGGGCATTAGCTAAGTAATTAAAAACAATCCATATTGTCCTTTTACATTGCAAATCTCTACATAAGAATTAGCATTAAGTGACCTTAGTTTCCTTTTCTGAAGCACATATTGTGTAAAACTTCTGAAGAAGCACAATGCACACACAGCACATACAATCCATATCTGCCATCTGCAATGGCAGTACATTGCCAGTACAATATATCAAGTGAATTTCCCATGAGAGGCTAATACTGGCATCCAATCACCAGTCCTGCATTTATGCATAATTAATCTGAGAGGCCTGTGAAAATACACTGAACTAAGCAACAGGCACATTCCAGTATCAGCAGGTTTATCTCACACACACAATAATCAGGATACCTTTCTAACAGCCTGTGTGACTGATGCCAATCACCACTCACTTTGGATCAACCAGAGAGCGTGAGAATGCAGCGCAGCAGTGTATGTGTGAGCGAGTTAGTGTGCACATGTGCATGCATGCGTTAGCAAAGCTGTGACTAGCTGTGTGTGATGAAAAGCTCCAGATGTTGCCTCCCTTTTAATGTGCAATAAAAAGGCCCAGCTGGGGCAAAAAGCAAAGGAGGCCAATGGGAGAGAAAGGAGAGTGGAATGAAGGAAGGAGGGAATTTTCTAAAAAGAAATAATGGAGGGTGAGGTCAGGGTGGGAGTCTTTCTTAAACGGCTGCTACCAGAGGGCAGGCTTAACTCAGGAGGCTCAGGAGAGAGTGAGAGGTTTGAGGTGGTGAAATAAACAGAAGACAAAAATAGAAAAATCAGGAATGAGACAAGAAATAAAGATGAAGGAAAGTAGGAGAGAGCTGAGCCCTGGGTACAAAGGTAATAAGCAAACCTTCAGCGCACCCACCATCACCTATACAACATTTGAACCTGCAGGGATCTGATCATCCATCAGACATTACAGAGTAAAAGATATTTTTTTTTATTTCATTGTCCAGTTAAACATATCAATCTTAGTAACTGGACTAACGAGTGTTGCACATCCAGTAAATTACTAACATAGGGCCACTGGAGTTATGCTACTTTCTGGATAAATGGAGAGATAGAGATGTTTGGACTCCAAGGGAGTCCTTCATCTCCCTCTGACTCTCTATTCAGACAGCTTAGTCAAGATTGCCCAATCAGGGGCCTCACCATGCAAACACAACGCCTTTTGTTAGCATGCAACCTCCGAGCTTCAAAAAGCGAATGAAGCTGAAGAGAGAATGAGAAGACAGAGATGCAGGGTGTGAGCACTGGAGTGAGAGCTGAATGCCAGCAATTAAGGACATGTCAAATGGATTTTAAAACGCTGTTTATGTGTCAAATGAGGATTGGTTTACACTAGCATTTTAAGATTATTTTCTAAATGTTTCCCGTCCACAGTGGCAATGCAAGTCTCTGAAGTGTACGTTTTTAAAAACAACGCAACAGTAGGGAGCAGTGATGAAAAGTACACTAAAGATAACTACTAAAAAAACAATGATATAAGATAATAGCATGTAACAGACCACTCCACAAACAGAGAATACTGGCTGTTCAGAGAGCCTACAGCCCACCATCAAGCTCCTCCGCTAATGTTATACATTCAATATTCACCTTATTAAATAGCCTTCTGTATTTACCCACTCCTCCCGACAGTAAGTCACATCCAAACAAAACATAAGGATTAAGTGTGAAATCTGGCCGTTGGAGTTCAGTTATTGCACTATTAAACTTCACACCTTGCAAGAGGTGTTTACAGCCCAATTCCGAATTTTAAACAAAGAACAGTTTTCTCACCAGCTTCACTGTGAGACCATGAAACACACAACACTACACCGAGCTTTGCAACAAAATTCACACATTACAGCAATTTGAGATATGCCGTGCTAAATTTTGTTTTTGTATTTGATTTGATAACTTCTTCTGCTTCTAGCGTTTGAATACTCAGAAAAACGGGAAAAAAATTATTTAAGTGGCATTTTAAGACAGATAAAGGTCCAGATTTTTGGGCCTATCTTTAGTAGGTATGCCAAAGAATTTTTGTTTTATTTAGTCACACTTTTATAAATGAAGTGATTTGTGACTTGATTGTATTAGCAGCATATTCACAAGGTGAAATTACTCATTTTCACAATTAAAAAGAGAATGTGTTGAACAAGTAGTTTTAATTCGTAACGTAGCTGCAATATGTAGTGAATGAACTCTGTTGTACCTGGCTTTGTTAGCTTCTTTAGTGACGTCCCAGGCCCATGTGATGAAGTTCTGGCTCAGGTAGGAAACAATGGAGTCGGCACACATCATTTGGGAGCAGAAGACGTTGCTGAGAACACTGTCATCATTGTGGAGGTAGATGGCGAGCAGCTTTCTCTGTGGAGAAGGAAAAATACGGTTGACGACCTCAGGACATTATTCTCGGCCAGTGGAAAGGCCACTGCAGTCGGTGTTTTTTTAAATTAAAAGTTCATTCAATTTAAAGTGAAACAAATGCATATGGAATATAGTGGGCAAAAATGTTTAGTTAAATTTAAGAATTACAGATTACGAGCTTGATGACCAGTTAAGACTCAAGACTTTACAAAAATTACATTTTTCAAATAGATTTCTTTCAGATCTGTTGCGTGAGATCATTTAGCCAGGTACAGGTGTTTCATCACTGGGAGACACTTCCACATTACGTGAACATTAAATAACACGTGAGACCACAGAGTGCAGAGCTGCCATGACTTCTACAGGCCACAGCAAGGCCACAACTGGCCAAAAAGCAAATACCACGCACAATCAAATGGAGAGTGGTGCAAATAAAACTTCTCTTGGAGGCAACGAAGATATGGAGAAAACAAAACAGACAAATCACTCTATTTATTTTACACCAAATGCCAGCAGCCTGTTCAGGTTAGTAGCGGCAGGGCCAGACAATATTGACGAAGCTCCAAATCCAAGGATATTGACACCATCATATAAGCCTAGTAGATTCTCCCTACTGACAATCTAATTAAAAAACAAACACACCCACAAACATAAAAGGCTCCAAAGGACAATGTTGGAAATAATGCTCTTTAAATTACATGTCACTTGCTATAAAAGAATAAATAAATAAAAAACCCTCAGACTTAGTTCATTTTTAGCCATGGCTGTGAGGGGGGCGGGTGAGGGGTCTGTTTCTCAGGAACAGTAATTTAGCCTACGTGCGCCAAAAAGCAAAAAAAAAAATCTACACAGGGCGTAAAACGTGAAGGCAAGTGAAAGAAAAAGTTGTGCTATACTGTGGCCTGTGTAGAATAGGAATGGGAGAGCACTGCTGTGTTTGCTCAACGATTAGTGCTTTAGAATAATCTCCAGGGCTCCTAGAGAGAAGGAGCTGGGGACTCATTCACTGGGCCGATTCAACAGCCTGAAAAGATTAAACACTCATGCTGAGAAGACAAGCAAATTCAGTCTTGAGAGAGGAATGAGTGTGAGGAGAGGGAAAGCTTTACAACATTAAAAAAAAAGAAAAAAAAAACCTGATACACACTCAAACACTGACGTCCCAACACACATGCACTGACGCATAATCTTAACTCTGTACCCGCAAGTGGAGGACTCATAGTCATACATGTGCATGCTCAATTAGAGCAAGTGTAAAGACTAATCAAAGTGGGCATTTTGGCCATCTGAACTCCTTCATCTTAGTTAAACTGTCCGTACCCCTCTGTTCCCTCTCCGCTTTCAAGTGAGATCTTTTGTATTGCCTGTCTTAGCAGGGAGGAGCAAATCCCTCAGTTCAGCTAAATTACTAGGTCCAACCTGCGCTAGATAGTGACCCCATAGCCCTTCCTCACACCTGTTCACCTAAATGTAAGCCTGCTTTGTGTGTGAGAAAGAAACTAAAGATTTCACACAGTGGAGCAGCGCTCACACTTGAGCCTCTGTATAATCAATGTTCCTCTTACTCAGAAGGCAGATCCATACAGCTTGAGTAATAACCACATTTAAAATATAAGATTTAGATTTATTTTTTTTTAATAATATTTTTCAAATGGAACAAAACCTCATTGTCTTGACCTGGATATTTCATTTGGAGTTGAGTTGCCTTCAGCTAAGATAAGTGGTCATACTATTAGATGCAAGTCAGCACCACCGAAGAGTCAATCAGAACAAGAGTACAGTGTGTGGGTACAGTTTACTTAATTGTTGGAATACAACATTTCTATCTTAAGATTATTAACAACAATAAAAAAGCATTTAAAGTAAACTTTTCTCAAATTCTGTAAAATGTTTTTGACCAACAAGCACATCATTAATTTAGTTGTCTGTTACTTGTCAGAAACATTAATGAAATCTGTAACATTAAGTGATTAAGCCTGTGCAATGTTACAATACATCTTCTATTTGTTAGCATGATTCATTGTGAGTCACTGAAAAATAACCCCTCCACACTTTTTACTATACAGTTCAGACTGCATTAACCTCACATTTTGTCACTGTATCTGTCACTGTACCGTGTTTTTTTTTT
>JASGAT010389639.1:0-14221 GCA_030220025.1 Chelon auratus
CCGCCGCCGCTGCGCTCGCACAAACTCCCGCCAGAAAACTCCATCTTCCGCGTCTTCCCCGACCCCGGAGCTCCGGTGGAGGCCTCCTCGGTGTCATCCTCCTCGATCTCCTCCGTCCCGGAGCCGCATCTCCCTGTGGAGTCGGGGAGATCCAGGATGTCTCGTACGGAGAATCCCGTTTTCACGCTGGTGCCAAAAGACATGACGCTGAGAGGAGGAAGAGGAGGAGGAGAGAAGAAGACGAAGAAGTTCCAGGTTTGTAACCGGCGCTGACTCCGCGGCTGTGGCCCGTTAAAGAGGAGCAGGCAGCGGAGGGTTGGGGTCCATGAATGCCGTTAAAGGGAGCGGGAGCCCGGAGAGGAGGAGGAGGAGGAGGAGGAGGAGGAGAGGGTTTGACCGCATGAAACCTACACGAGCGAGGACATCCTCTGCCTTTTAACGGCCTCCCGGTTTGTGTGTGAGCGGATGAAAAGGACGGAGGCGGGTCCCGAGAGTCAAGTGGTTGATGGTGTGAAAAAAAAAAAGAACCGGAGCAGCTTTAAGATGTTGGAGGTTCAGGAGGAGATGAATGTTTAATGATGGAGGATTAGAAAGAAAGACGCATCTCCACTGATCCTCTGCTTCCTGTTGACCCAAGAAATAAAACCCAGATACATTCATAGGATCATAGCAGAAGATTTATTAATATTATTATTATTATTATTATTGACAGATTAGATCAAACCACTAACAGAACAATAAATGAAAATAACCTGAATATTACACTACATCATTTTTATTTACTGGCACAAGAGTAAGATTTCATCTAAAGCATCAAATAGAAATAAATACAGAATATAAATTAAATCAAACTGACATTTCCTGTGTTTCACTGATACTTACTGAAACTGGATCCATCAGCAGAAAACAAACACACGTTCTTAAAGAATCTTTATTTAGTTTATTTTATTTATTACGGTTCAAGATATTCTTCAACTTTATTTATATGTTCATTAGTAATATATTCTTCATTTCAGTAAAAATGTTTATTAGTCAGTAATAGTGTGAAAATATTCCAAGATAATAAATCTTGAAACTTAAATTAGTAAAACTAACTCTATAAACGTCCATACCCTTTAAAAATTATATATATTTTATTTTTAATAAATAAGTGAAACTATAAAGAATACGCTGTCTCAGTGTCTTCTACACGTTTTAAATTGACTCACATGAAACAGTGACTTAGCAGCAGCATCAGCATTGTGTGGCTCCACACCAGAGTCCATTGAGAAATCGTTCAATTTAAGATGATTGTTTAAGGATCAAAGAAGCTGGGCAGTGTCTCCTGTGTTTGTTGTTGGGATGAAGAGAAGCAGCAGATGAAGAGCGTCGGTGTTTCCTCTTCAGCTGATGGACTCATCAAACACACTGACTGTGATCTATGACCGCTGGAAATATCCACAGGTCAGAATCTAATCCACGGATATTTACAGCTATTTGACAGTTTATTTAAAGTCATATTCTTATCATAAATGTGTTTTTTTTGTTTTTTGTTTTTTTTTATTATCTGAACCCCTCAGATATTTTTGAAGCCAGTCACAGGACGACATATACAAAGTGCAGTTCAAATAAAACTCTGTTGTGCCTTCCTGCCGTTCAAACACAACTGGTCCTGGCACCGGCAGCAGGAGAAACAAATTTTGTCTCAGTTTGAAAATATTGTTTTGGTTTAAAATAAGTGTTTTTTAAAAAATGACCTCAATGACAAACTGAATAGAAATGATGCTGAGTATTGTTTTTAAATGAACAATCAGTCCGCTGTTCTTATCCACCCCGTCCTCCACCGTTCATAATTAACTTTGCCACTAGAGGGCGCTGTTATTTACATCGCACTGCGAATTTTGCTTGTGATACTATTTCGTGTATTCTCAGCAGTGAGTAGTTTTTGTTTTTGGTCACTGTATGAGTGCAACGGCTCCAAAATGGCCAACAACATCAGGAATTAAGGAAAAATACCACGTCTGTCAAAGGTAACGCAAATTAATTTGTTTAACGTACAATTAACATTTGCATGTTCTGTTATTATGACCTAAACCATAGTTTGGGGAATTTAGGAAGCAATGTGAGCTGCAGTAACGCTGTGGAAAGTAAGTAGAATCTGGAGTGTGGACGTAAAGTAGTAAATAGTTTTACCCTGTAGAGGGCGATGCCCCTGAACAAACAATTCAATTTAATTCAATTTTATTTATATGGCGTCAATAACAATACAAATCATCTCAAGACGATTTACAAAAACCTGGCCTGAAACCCCCAGAGCAAGCCCGAAGGCAACGGTGGCAAACAAATGAACAAAACCATGAAAGAAGAAAAATATGCAAATTATTTCTTTTAATCGCACATTTTTATTAGGATTCAAGTCTAAAAAGACCAAGCTTAGCTTCAGAACCATCAGGTCCATGTTCCCGACTCCATGGATCTTGGTCTCCATGGACCCTAGTTTCTATGACCCTGGTCTCTATGGATCCTGGTCTCTATAAAATGTTCCACATTGGGTTCTTATCTCTTGAAAGGTAAAATTCAACCTTTAGACGTTTCATTTAGCCTGGACCAGGTCCATCAAAAACTACCCACCCAACCATCCACCCCGACCTCCTCACTGTGTAGACTTTTCTCATGATTATTACTCGGGTTGTGATACTGAACCATCCAACCTGTGAAGAGAAGTTTTCCAGAACTGATATAAACTAAAGCATCGTCTACATATAAAGAAATTCTCAACCAGACGCTCCAAGCTGCTGTCATCATCTTCATGGTGGATCTGGTGATAGGAACCGTGTTGTTTTTTTCACCAAACATTTCTTCAACTCTCCGAATGAGATGAGACTAACTGTATGCTAAGCTAAGCTAATTTTAGCGGTCAAATCCATCATGTTTATTTCAGTGGAGAACAGACTCTTATTTGTGAGCCCTTGTTTTCACTGTTTAGTGTTTTGTGTGCCCTGCATCCACACTGACCACCTCCTGCAGCCAAACTAAATCAGGTCTCTGAAGGCAGGACTTTATTTCTAATGTTGGTAAAGAAAGATTCCCAACATACAGCTTGAGTTTGAGAAGCTAAATATCCTTATTTACCTGAAATTAAACCTGAAATGATCAGTTTTTGTTGTAAATTGTATAAAAGAATAATTAAATGATCACATATCTGTGACATTTAAAAGACTAAATGAGATAAATGCTGTTTCCTCTTTTCTGAGGTTCTGTTTTTTATTTTCCTGGTGGGTTGTGTTGGATCCTGCTGGGTGGTCGAGCTCTGCAAACAAACACACCACGAGCCGACGGCCACAAAGAGCCAGCGCCTCCACATTTATCCCCCGAACACACACACACACTGCTGGGAATACATGTAAGGCTGCAGGGAGTTGTCATGGTGTTCAATAGACGCTCCTATATATTCACGACCACACACACACACACACACACCAGTTTAACCTGACTCTACTGAATCACCTCCAGTTCATTTAATCTACATTCATACAGTAAATTATCTTTTTAACTCTATTGTTGTTTTTTTACGCAAATATTTTTAATAAAACTTAATTTAATTAATATAAAGAATAATATAGTAAATTAATTATTGAAATTATTTATAATAATAAAACTTAATAAATCAGAAAAAGTAGAAAAAAATTATAACAATTGTGTTGAATCACAATATAAAGATAATTAAATGTAAAAATAATGTGGCTTGATAGTATATGCAAACAATAAATTCAATTTCTAATCACGCATAAACTATCTTAACTCTAATCTACTTAAACAAATATTTAAATAAATAAATATTTATTTATTTTTACTGACTTCTAAAGAAATGTTACTGAAACAATTTAAAATAAAACTTAATTTTTCAAATATAATAACAACCACATTGTTAATATATTTAAACACTATTATTTTTTTAAACTACTAAAGTAGAAAAAAGGAAGATACTGTAATTCAGTAAATATGGTCTGAAGATGTATAAACACCACAATAAATATAATAAATTACACAGAAATATTGAAGTTAACATTTTGAGTTAATATTAAAGAATATATAGAGAAAAAACAACTCGGACTCTATTATTATTATTATTATTATTATTATTACTAAATTATCTTTTTCTGAGACACCAGACTGATGTTAGAAAGCTCCTTCTGCGCATGCCCAATAGATGAAGTCGCGTCCGTTAGAATAAAAACACTGAATATATTTAAAGAAGTGTCTCTGAGTTCAACTCTGAGCTCAGACTGCCCCCTGCTGTCTGACCGAGAAACTGCAGCTGACCATAGAACCAACAGATAACATCCCAGGGGCCTCAGACCTCCAGGGGCCCCAGACCTCCAGGGGCCTCAGACCTCCAGGGGCCTCAGACCTCCAGGGGCCCCTGTAGCACCATATTTACATCTCATCACATCAATCATCAAATCAGACTTTTAATGTTTTACTTTTTATTAATTGTTTTGACAAAGCAACAATAAACCCTAGAAAACTAGAAACAAACATTAAGAATAAATCTCCTACTCTGACTTACACTCATTAGCCAAAACATTAGGTACACCAGAGGAAATAGATAAGTTCGTAATCACCACCTTTAAACTGAACATCAGAGCGGTCGTGTTCCTAATGAAGTGGCGACACTGGACGGAGATTTATTCCTGAGTTTCTTAAATGTTTTATTGTGAAAAAGTTTCTTGGTTGACTCTGAATTAACTCCAAACAAACACCTGTACCTAATGTTTTGGCAGGTGAGGATTAGATTAAACTATCACTACCTATATAAGATAAGTGACATAAAGGGTCAAATACATTCACTAGTATACCTAATGAAGTGGCAGGGGAGTGTAGAGTCTGAATGTTAATTATCTGAAAATAAAAGCACCAAATGAAAAACTGATTATTGAGTCCTTCTTAGAAAAAAAGAAAAAGAAACTTAAAAAGAAAAAGAAACGGCTGTAATGCAGGAAACCTTCCAGCAGGAGGCGCCACTGCATTAAAAATCAACCTGCAAGAAATAAAAAAGACTGATACGAAATAAATGAATGAGACACTTTAATTATTTAATTACAAATAAAAAAAGAAAAAAAAGAAAACATGATTTCCCCTAAAAGTTTGATTCATACATAAAAAACAATCTTGAGAAGCACAATAAAATAAAATAGAAGTAAAAATCTAGTGAAATAAAATAAAATAAAATAATATAAATAAAATAAAATAAAAAACATAAAAAAATCAAGTAAAATAAAATAAAAATTATATATAAGTTCAAATTTAGTCAAATAAAATAAAATAAAAATAAAAATCCAGTAAAATAAAATAAAATAGTACGATCAAAAGTGTACACAATTAGCATATGAAAATTGGAATTAGAGACAGATATAATAAGGCATTAATAAGGTGCATCCATATTAACTGAATTATTAATAAATATTTCATATTTATTTGTTCATTTATGAAGTTGAGCTTTTAATGTGAAATAATCAGATGAGAGTGTTGGTCACTGATCAGATATTTTTCTGTTGTTATTATGACTGGATGTATAATCAGCTCAGGGGCCTCAGACCTCCAGGGGCCACAGTTTCTCCTGTTCTCTCTTCTCTCGAATCTAAACTTTATTTAAATCATTGAACAAAGTGAAAAACTGCAGAAAAACAACAATATTTTTATTTTTCCTTATTAATACTTTTAATTACTGAAGCTTGTTTTCATCAATACATTTGGTGTCAAGTAAAAATAAATAAAAAATAAATAAATAAATATTCATATCACCATAGTTTTTGTCTGAGCAGTTATAGAAAATTTTAAATTAAAATAAAAAATGAAAATCCTTGAGTTAACTGTCATGATGACATTAAAAAGTTAGAGTCTCAGGATGCGTTCACTGTCAACCCAGCTCTGAGGCCTTCAGGGACGCTCGTTCATCTGAGCGTCAGGTTCACCTCCTGCTCTGCAAACAGGAAATGATGATGCACCAGGAGGAGGAGGAGGAGGAGGAGGAGGAGGAGGAGGAGGAGGAGTCCATGTTGCCCTCAGATCGCTGCAGTCGGTCGCTTGGATGGTGGAGGTGAGAGACGCTGTGGACGGCAGCTGATGGGTGAGTTTGTTGACTTTTCCACTGAACAGCTGAGTGGATTTACACTCAGTGGCCACTTCATTAGGTACACCGGTGACAACAGTCCTGATCTGTATCTGGTCTTCATCGTTTAGTCTCTAACATCTGACAGAGACGAGGATTCAACTGTTCTCATTCTGTAGAACCATGAACTGACACGTGTTCCTAATATTATGGCAGAGTGGTCAGAGGCTACAACGTGATGATCCAGGTTTAAACATCAGATTTAGATTAGTATGAGTTCACTAGTGTACCTAATAAAGTGGCCGGGATGGTTTTAGGTTATATTGTGTTAAAGTGTCTCCGCTGACAACTCTTTCCATTTTAGTGTGCACAGCCGTACCTAATGTTTTGGCAGGTGGATTCATGTCCAAGTGGAAGGAGATTTATTTTAGCTTTTATGTATTTATTTTATGTTTAACTGAGGAAAAGTTTCTTTGTTGACGCATCAGGAAGTAAAAGCTTCTACTTTTACCTGGTGTACCTAATGTTTTGGCCAGTGAGTGTATGAAAATAGAACATTTTATCTGATGAGTTACCTCAAACACAAACTAGAAGAGATTCAATCTGATATTTAAACTTTAAAACTGATGATTTATATTTTATTGAAACAGAGACGATCACATTAGATTTAAAGTAAATAAAAATAAATTTAAACATTTTTAAATGAAATAAACAACTCAGCACGACGACGCTTCTCCTGTTTAAATAAACAGTTAATCACTGGAAATAATGTTTATTTACTGGAATATAAATAAAATATATCAGATAATTATCAGACAAGAAATAACAAATAAATAAATAAGATTAAATTCATTTAAATAATATAATTCCCATCATGAACCGTGTTACTTTTAATTGGTTTCAGCTGATTTTACTTTTATTGAAGCAGATAATTTAGATAATAATCAGACTTTAAACCACAAACACCTTGTTGATCCTAAAAACATTTAAATAAAGTTAAATTCAGCCTCATCATGAAACTTTAATGGAGCCATAAAAACCTGAAACTGTTTTTAACTCTGGTTTAGTTTTTGTTTAAGGACATAAAAAAAAAATTAAATAAAGGTGAATTAAATCTACAAATGTCCTTCATGTCTAAGAAAGATTAAAAAGTAAAATATCATCAGCTGCTCCAGAAAAATATTTATAGTTTAAATAAAAATCTTTATTCTATTTATTATTATTATTATTAAGTTCCATTAACAGGCCTTTAAATACATTAACTTCTCATTTAATAATTCAATTTCACACTTATTATAATCAAATAAAAAAGGAACTAAAACCTTAAAAAGAGAAAAATAAACTTTTAAATTAATTCGATTATTTTTTTAAACAAATCAGCTTCATGGTTTAAAAATAGTTTCTCCTATTTGTAATTAAAAATTCTAATTATGTGATGATTTAAATAATTACATCTGAATTATCCTTATAATTGAACTAACTATAAATATTACTTGAAGCATGAAATAAAACAGAAGATTCATTAAAAAATTCTGCCTCCTAATAATTTTTCACTTTTAATATAAAAACTCAAATCCTTTTCTTCCTCCTCCTCCTCCGGTTCCGTCTCTCCTCTCCGGTTCCTCCGGTTCCTCCTCCGGTGTGAGCAGAGCAGAGCTACGGGGAGGTGAACCAGCTGGGCGGGGTGTTCGTCAACGGCCGCCCGCTGCCCAACGCGCTGCGGCTGCGGATCGTGGAGCTGGCGCAGCTCGGGATGCGGCCCTGCGACATCAGCCGCCAGCTGCGGGTCTCCCACGGCTGCGTGTCCAAGATCCTGGCCCGCTACAACGAGACCGGCTCCATCCTGCCCGGGGCCATCGGAGGCAGCAAGCCCCGCGTCACCACCCCGGCCGTGGTCCAGAGCATCCGGGACTACAAGCAGGGGGACCCGGGCATCTTCGCCTGGGAGATCCGGGACCGGCTGCTGTCGGACGGGGTGTGCGACAAGTACAACGTCCCGTCCGTCAGCTCCATCAGCCGCATCCTCAGGAATAAGATCGGGAATCCGTTCGAGACCATCAAGCACCAGCCTTCGGCCCAGATGCCGTACGGACACGTCTACCCGTCCTACGGCGGGCCCGGGGCCCCCACCGGGACCAGGACCGGCAGCGGACCGTCCGGACACATCGGCCTGCCCCGGACCTGGCCCAACATCCTGGGCCTCCGAGGCTTCATGGAGCCGCCAGGTAGGTGGAGAAAATAATAAATCCAATAAAAACACTAAAAAATATTTTAAAATATGTACATCAGTGAATAGTGTTCAGTCTTAATAACTATATTCTGCTTAAAAATATAAATAAAACCCTAGATCTCGACTATGTGTTGGTTTATAGGCCTAAAACTAATTATATAAACATTAAAATCTCCTGATTTAAATGTTTATATGTCTTGTCAAAAGTGAAATGAGTTAATGCAGAGTTGAAGGAGACATTTTAATGATCAGATCAGTCATGAAGGAGGATTTAGAGCAGGACTGTTATATTACAGTGAGTTCACTGATGTACCTAATAAAGTGGGGAGTGAGTCTAAGTCAGACTAGATTTATTCTTTACTATTTTTATGTTTTATTGTGGATAAGTGGCTCCGTTGACGCTCAGTTCTCAACTTTTTAATGTGAGTTTGTCCTGATGAACCTCTGTACCTAATGTTTTGGCAGAAGACGATGAATGACATGAAGAGATTGAATAATTTAACTTCTCAAATTAAACATTGTGCAGATGAATGGATTTAAATTTAGTCTCATGTCAAAACAAACTCTGTCTAAAACTAAAAAAGTGTCAATTATTTTAAAAGTCAAAAGAACAAACAGTTATTTTTGTCATTTTAGTGTAAAGATGAGGCAAATTAAAGAAGTTAATGCAACTTTTATCTATTTGAATATCCTGGAAAAAAAAAAAAAGAATTATCTGCAACTGTGAGACATCTCTGTGAGTTATTAGAAACTAAAGCTGAAAACCAGAACCTCCATGAAGACTGTGCAGGACTGTTATTAGAATGAGTTCACTGGTGTACCTAATGAAGTGGCCAGTCAGTGCATTTCTTTCTCTCTCTGTCATAGCCGTATGTTTGGGTTTGTTAAATTAATTTGGGGCCTCGTTATTTCTAATTTTTCAACTCCTCTCAGCTGTAAACTTCCGTCTTTGAAATGTTTTCTAGTTTAATTTAACTTTCTGAACTCGATAAAATAACTATTTTTATTTTATTTTATTCTGTGTCACTTTCTGCTAAGCTGTTAAATTTGGGTTAAATCATAATTAACTGTGTCTTTTCAGCTCTGACTGGACCTGATGGACATTCAGCTAAAGTGGACGAATGGACAAGATCGTTTCCTCCTGGAGTCAACGCTGGAGACAAAACCCACAACGAGCTGAACCTCAAATTCTCTCCTCAGGTAAACGTTAAATGAAATAAATAAAAATCACGTTTAATTTGACCGTAGGAACAGACTCCGCTGTCGTAAAACATTACCACTGCTGTAGTTTAAAGCTTGCCTTGTCAGATGTGGGGCCCTTGAAACAGTTTCCAAACATTGCCACTGCTGTAGTTTAGATCTGTTGTACCTTTAAAAGTCTCCTACTGTGATTGAAAACATGGCTCATTGTTGCGTCAGGTGTGGGCCCCTTGGGGAGGTCTCCTATTGTCATTAAAATCTTAACACATTGCCACTGCTGTAGTTTAATATTTGTCGTGTCAGATGGGCCCCCTACTGTTATTGAAAATTGAGACCATTGCCACTGCTGTACTTTAGATTTGTTGTACTTTACAAAAAACCTACCGTGAATGAAACCTTAGCACATTGCCACTGCTATGGCTTTAAAGTTTGTTGTGTCAGGTGGCGGCCCCTACTGTCATTTAAACTCAGCAAATAGCCACTTTAAACTGCTGTTTACAGTGTGTCCAACCAGTTGGGACAGACCCCTTAAATAAGCCACCTATGTCAAAGAAATCTTAGCACATTGCCACTGTTGTAGTTTAGATTTGTGACATAAAGTGGGGGACCTTTAGGAAAGTCTCCAACAGAACATTATCACTGCTGTAGTTTAATAATGGTCGTGTCAAGTGAGGCCCCTATTGTCAGTGAAACCTTAGCTCATTGCCACTGCTGTAGTTTAAAGTTTGTCCAATCCATTTGGAACTGGCCCCTTAAATAAGTCTCCTTATGTGAAAGAAATATCAGCACATTGCCACTGCTGAAGTTTTAAGTTTGTTGTGTCAGGTAGGGGCCCCTACTGTCATCAACTGTTAGCACATTGCCACTGCTACAGTTTAAAGTTTGTCCAATTCAGTTGGGACCAGCCCCTTGAATAAGAAGGGGCGGGGCCCCTACTGTCATTAAAAATTGAGACCATTGCCACTGCTGTAGTTTATACTTGTCGTATCAAGTGGGGGCCCTTTAGAAAAGTCTCGTAATGTCACTGAAAACTTAGAATGTTGCCACTGCTGTAGTTTGATATTTGTCGTGTCCAGTGGGGGCCCCTACTGTCATTAAATCTTAGCACATTACCACTGCTGTAGTTTGTCAGGTAGGGGCCCCTAGCGTTCTAATGTGCTTGTTGGTTTTAAATCTTTCACGTCCCCTCTTGTCCTCAGTCGTCCTCTGGTCTCTCCGGTTACGTCCCAGCTTGTCCATACCCTCCATCGAACCCCTACGGTGTGTTCACCGCTCCCCCATCCAGCTACATGAGCCCTGGGCACCAGTGGCAGCCCCAGTCCCCCGGAGTGGCCCCCAGCATGACTCCCAGTGTGGCCCCTCAGAGTCTGAGTCATCCCAGCTCTGCAGCGCTGGAGTCTCCAGACTTCCACCATCACCACCACCACGCAGCGTCTTTTAAACCTCCGAGAAGAGAAGGTGAGACACCGTCCTGGAGCTAATATAACAACCTGAGTAATAACATCTGATTAATATTCAGATATGAAAAGATTTTCAATGTAAATGAAGAGAAGTCGTCACATTTGTCATTTGTCTCTTCCTGCTCTCTGTTGATACTTCGTCGTATTTCTGTCTTTCTGAAGCTGGAACTTTTGTGGCCTGGATGAAAATCACAAATCTAAAGGAAAATAATCCTGNAGCCGCGGTCTTTCAGGCCATGAAAATAAATAAGAGAGGATGTGTTTTCTGCTAAATGCTGCTTCTGCTTCTTCTTCTTGTCAACCACTAATGTGTTTTTATAGAGATTAAAACCAACTTAAATAAATAAATAAAACCTCGTTTAAAATATAAAAAACAAACTTTCTAGTTTTTTGCTTTTCCCTTTTTACATTTGCCTCTACTATCTTTGCCTTTCTTACTTTTATCTTTACGACTAAATAAATAAATAATAACTATAACTATAGTATAACTAACAACTATAAATTTAGTTGTTTCTGGACTGGATAATCTTTAGTAGAAAAAAAGTGGAGCCATGCCTGTAAGCATTAAACTCCCTGAAGTTTTAGTCCGTAACAAAGGTTCCTGTAATGCAGCTATTCTGTTATTCCTGAGCTGTTGAGGAATATCTACTCGGAAACTTTGTTGGAGACTAATTTCTTTTTTTTTCTTCTGTTTTCTCTGCAGACGAACGGAAACTCCAGAGTCCCCTGAACAGACAACTTTACTCTGCTCACAGATTATCTTCAGCCTCATGATGAGGGGATGAGGAACAAACTAACTGGGACATGATTCAGTGAAGACGAGGAACTCGTGGAATGGACTGAGAAAAACAGGAAAAACTTTTTTTTTTGTCTTTCAACCTGAAATAATTTTATATTTTTTGGCCCCAAAAAAATGGAAACTTTAAATTTGCATTGAAGTGGATTAATCTTGTAAAATATATTGGCAAATCTGTAAGTATATTTTTCTATAATTGTGTTAAATAAAGACTTAAAAATGCTTCTGAAAAGATTTTATCTCAGTGGTGACTGGAGCATCGAGAGGAAAAGAAACTTAGCACATTGCCACTGCTGTGGTTTAAAGTTTGTCCAATCCAGTTGGGACTGGCCCTTTAAATAAGTCTCCTTATATCAAAGAAATCTTAGCACATTGCCCCTGCTGTATTTTAATATGTGTCATTTCAGGATGGGGCCCTTACTATCATTAAAAATTAAGAACGTTGCCACTGCTGTAGTTTAGATTTGTTGTATCAAGTGGGGGCCCCTTAAAAAAGTCTCCTATTCTAATTAGGACACAATACAATACGCTGGCAAAACTTAGTAGGACCCTTTTTAAGGGTCCCTTACAGGTCCCTTCAAAAATTCTCCTGCTGTGATTGAAAAATTAGCACATTGCCACTGCTGTAGTTTAAAGTTTGTCATGTCAGTTAGCAGCCCCTTAGGGAGGTCTCATAATGTCATTTAAAACTTAGCACATTGCCACTGCTTATGTCTAAAGATTGTCCAATCCAGTTGGGGCGGGCCCCTTAAAAAAGTCTTCTACTGTGATTGAAAGTGTGGCTCATTGCCACTGCTATGGTTTAAAGTTTGTTGTGTCAGGTGGGGGCCCCTACTGTGACTCTAAACTTGGCACATTTCCTGTGTTGTAGTTTAAATTATCCAATCCAGTTGGGTCGGGCCCCTTAAATAACTCTCCTTATGTCAAAGAAATCTGAGCACATTGCCCCTGCTGTATTTTCATATTTGCCATTTCAGGTGGGGGCCCCTACTGTCATTAGAAATTGAGAATGTTGCCACCTGTGCAGTTTAAAGTTTTTCCTGACCCTTTATTTCTAAAGGCATAGTTTGAGTTATCAATCACAGAAAAACAGAAAACTAACAAATATTAAAACTTAACAAACCTTAAATCTAAATGAATCAACAAAACTGATCATTTCAGCTCAAGAGTCCTCGTTGTTTTAGTGTTTGGGAACAAACTCTAATTCTTACTGGAATCAAAATCAGATTTATTTTAATACACAGACCAGGAATTTGTCATGGCGTTAGGTGCAATAAATATAGTCAGAAATAAGAGCTAAATGGTTCTCGGCATGTGATGCGTAACTTCACTTTCCTGCAGAGGGTGGAACCTGAAAAAACAAACAAAAACAAAGTCCAGTTTCACGTTTGGGGATCAGATGAAGATGGTGTAAGATGATCCATCTGCAAACAGCTCAGAGTAAACGTACCTGAACCATCTGAGACGCAGGCTGACAGAGCAAACACCGGCTCTTTGTCTCAGACTGTCTCTTTAGGAAGTCGTTTAGGAAGCCAGATAAGTCCTGGTCCCCGTCTCCATTACCTGCTTTGTGTTGTTTGGGGATTCGGACGCTTCCTGTCGGACAAACATCCACCTGGAGCCACTCAGGCCTCCACATCTGTCCTGGGCCGACCCCGGATCATGTGGAGGTGGCTTGGGACACATTTTACATCGCATCTACATGATGTATTCATGGGTTTCACCAGGTCCCTTTCCACAGGTGTTTAAAATCAAGCACCTAGATTATGAATGTAGACTGCATGGTGCTTCATTAAAACACCTGTGGAAAGGGACCTGATGAAACCCATGAATATGGAGAGTTAGGGAGGTCTGGTACTGTAATTGTAAACTTAGCACATTGCCACTGCTGTGGTTTGCCACTGCTGTGGGGGTATCACTGATAAAAAATTGAGAACGTTGCCACTGCTGTAGTTTAGATTTGTTGTATCAAGTGGAGGCCCATTAAAAACGTCTCCTAGTGTGATTGAAAACTTAGCACATTGCCACTGCTGTAGTTTAAAGTTTGCTGTATCAAGTGGAGACCCCTACTATCATTAAAATTTTAGAATGTTGCCACTGCTGTAGTTTAAAGTTCGTCATGTCAGTTAGGGGCTCCTTAGAGAGGTCTCTTAATGTCACTGAAAATTGTTTTATCAGGTTGGGGCTCTTCAGGGAGACTTTAATTTTAATGGACGTTTTCAGAGTTTCAGTTCTGATCTGAGCAATGTCAATGCAATGTCCTATGTTCAACATGGTTCCTGTCCATTGGACAGGTGTCAGTCTGTTTGATTAGCCAATTAGTGATGTTTTATGGTGCGTTCGAGTGCCCATCCAAACCAGTGGGACGTGGGACTTATCCTGCCTCCAACTAGGAAAAGTGCACTGGAAAGCCTGTCAAAGTGGAACCTCCTACCGGCGAATTC
>JASGAT010389657.1:3185-21289 GCA_030220025.1 Chelon auratus
GCTCTGATGTACACAGGAAATATAAAGGCAAAAAAAAAAAAAAAGGCTAAAAAGACCAGGATACTTTTTTTGTCATAAACCTCCCTTCCAGCAATAATTTTCTTTACAATGCATTCTGTCAACTAGTACAACAGAAGTGTACATAAAAATGTTCTGATTAGTTTTGACAACATCAATACAGGGACCATTTAAAATACCTTGTATTTCTAGTTTAGTTTGGAAACTGTACGTTTGTAATCCATATGCCCAAATAAAATCAGAGTTAATCGAATTCTATACTCACCTCACAATCAGAGGTTCATGAAGCCACTGAGGGTCTGGGACCATGGGGACATTGCCCCATAATCCAACATTGTCAAAAGGTTGTGCCCAAAAAGTGTGTAGCTTTTATTTTGAAGGTAGAGCTGATTTCCTGTAGTAGCTCTGGTTTGTGGACAATGATACACTCCCTCTACTCTCTATCTCTCTCTCCACACACACACACACACACATACACAGATAATGAGGTCCAAGACCTCTGCTGTTTCTGGTACATTCTCTCATTTCAGGTAACTATTGATTTATTTTTTTTTATTTTTTTTTTGGCAAAACTGAATAGTGCGTTTTTTCTATAGCGTATGTAACTGAATATCATGAACTGGGTTGTATATCTGCCATCAACACTGTGACCAATGCATATTTACAGCTATAGAGCTTTGAATCCATGGTCATTACTTTCACATCCAACAAAGAGGCACGAGAAGAATGTGAATTTACTATTCAGGATTGTTCTTCGGCTGGCTGGTGAGTCATCCCATTATATACAATCTCCAGACCAAAGACGGTCTCGGAGCAGTCGTGGCCAAATTACAAGAAACAATGAGCCCACTTTTCACTTGTAATCCCAAGGGAAACCTCCTCCTCTCCTTTTACCGCGGCCAGAGTGACACTCTAACCATGACCCCCGAATGAAAAGGCTATCTCTGAATATGGAAATAAGACTCCACCATTCGGAGCCAGGCAGTATTTCCATGAAAATCCGAGTTAATTAATGGCATTAACCCAACAATGGATGAACGTCCAAACCGTCCCTACGGAGCAGAGATGAGAAGCTGGAATGATGAGTTAGGGAAGTGGGGTCTTTACTTGGTTGTTCTGGCTGTTAGTGTCATAATGTTGTTTCTTTTTTTTCTGAAGGTTGAGTTGTAAGTTATTGGCGGGTGCTAATTAATTTGGAGGGAAGAGCTAGAGAGAGAGAGAGAGACGTGGGGAGATGGACAGGGAGAGAAATAATTAAGCTGATGAAATGCAAAGCGGTAAAGGTCCTTGTCGGGCCATGAGGGGATGCGTGCGAGCTGCCGTCCCTGGAGCATTGACGCCTGCTGCTGGGCCTTCTGGATGAGAGGAAAGAATGAGTGTGACATTGAACCGGAGGACAGAGATACGTCTCTCTTTCTCGTGTACGAACACACACAGGTGCTGAAGCAGGTGAAGCGGGTCCTGCTACTGTAAGGGGTCAGGATTAACCAACATGTATGCATGCTGCACACATGTTTTGTTGCTCTAGTGCAGGTTAATCATAAGGTCTCGTTTTGTCATGCTGGCCATCATTTCTGGTGATTGTTACAACAGCTTATTTAATTAAGTAGTTACAGAATGCAGCGTCATCACTAAACAGAAGTAGGGATGAGAAAAACACAGTATTTCTTAACAGTTATGTTTAAATCAGATAATTCATATGAGATAAGATAATTCATCATTGATCCTTCTGTGGAGACATATGCAGTTGTTTCTCTCAGAACTACAATCTTGTACTTTTTTTTGGTTAACACTTTCTATTAAAACTATAATTGGCGGCACCTAATATGTGTCCTTGCAGCAGGGAAAGTATGTGCACAGAGAATAACAACAGGCACAGCAGGCCGAAGCTGGAAAACTACGTAAACTTCTTCCGAAATCATTACAGAGGACACATTTCGCATGTTTAAAGCTTATATCCACATTAGTGTAACATTTGACTGCTACATGCTTGACGTCATCCCTAAGCATATCTTCAACCAAAAACCAAAATAAAGCCTGCGGCGCCCAAATGTTTTTCCCCAGATGGAAGGGTGATTTCCCATAGTGTGAGTGTGTGAACACGCGTGGTTAAAAACACACACATGCAAACACAACAATGATGATTCAGGCGCTATATATGTGGACGGAAGTGGAGGAACAGTTTGGACTACGCGGTTCATTTGTTTGTGAGAATGTTTGCTTGGGTTTCAGATTATAACTTCGCTCCCTCCGCCTCTATAACGTGGAGTCGTTTTTGGGTTTTTTTTATCTCGAATTTAGTTCCCCTCCGGTGTGTCAGTCGTCACTCAGCTACTGCTTACATAACACGGTGTTGTGGTGCTCCTGTACATGTGAGAAGAAACCTTGTTACAGTTTCCAAACAGAGGAAGCAGACACGAGCACATTCAACTGTTTCCCATCGCCTCTGCTCCCCGCTCGCTCCGCTCTCTCTCATTACACGGTGAAGGTGTTGCAACAGTCTCGGCGATGGATGCCGACTGCAGCTTCAGCGCTCACAATGTCTCAAAGTTTGTTTGTGCCCCCGCCCCCACAATCACTTTTTTTTTTTTTTTTTTTCATAATCATTTGCATGCAGTATATAACACTCGCATTTCGCCCTTTTCAAAAGCTGTTGCTTGGTGCCGGCATGAGAGAGCAACATCCCGGAGGAGTGCTAGTTAATAAACTCGACGGTCACAGATCAAATCTAGCGCCAGCAGTCGATATAGGCGAGAGCGCTGTGTTCAGAAATAAGATTTTCACGGAAACGGCTTTCTGCACTCGTACAATGATAAAGCCATTTTTGAGACGTGGCTGTGCAAATTCTATTTTGGGCTTAGGACACAGGCAGTACATAGCAAGTACTGGTAGCAGTCAAGGTGACCTTGCAGATAAGAGTAAGTTCTTGCATTAGTACTGACAGGCTGGGAGACACAAAATCCTCCTCCACAGAGCAAAGACTTTTTCAGGAAATATTCCTTCTAGTTATTCTTCATTACTCTTCCTCCACCCACCTCTCTCTCAAGCTCCATCTCTGCTTCCTTGGCTCTCCTGCAGGGTCCAGCATGCCCTGCCAGAAGCATACTCATTAGTTATGCTACTGAAAATGTACCAAAACAATGTGAAATTGCTTTTGCATCTGTTTCAAATGTAAATCACGCATAAATGGGTGCTATAGGTTTTACTAAGTGAAGATTTCTGGCTAATGCTCCAAACAAACTGCTGTGAGACCCTTTTAAGTCTGCGATACATGTATGTGGTTAAAAGGCTGCTAAGCGTTGTGATATGAGGATGCTACAGGGTTCTGACAGAACTACTGAAATACTTCTGTGCACAACAGGATGGACAGACTAGTTACCAGAGGATGAGTGGGAGGAGAGAAAAGAGAAAGAGATAGCAACACATCATGAAAAGCGTAAACAGGGAGCTCAAAGACTTAGCAGGACAGATTCCTAGACCTTTGGTTTCGATGGGAGTCGAGAGACCTTTGCTGTCTGTCATTTGTTTGTCCGCCGCTACTTGTGCAGAAAGGCCAGAGTGTTCTTAATGCCAGATCCCAGTGCAGTCGGCCACCCGGGCAAATCAGTCCTCATTCCCCCAGGCGCCTCAGTGTCTCCGAACGGCACAGTCCGTACGACACTCATCCCGCGTCCCCCACCCCCGTTCAGAAGAGGGGGATAAACAGAATGAGGTGACAAAACAAGAGGGATCTTTTGTGGTGGTTGAGGAGGGAGGGGAGGGTGGTCTGGCAGGCAAATCTGGTAAGCAGTTAGAACTGGACACGCACAATAACAAGGCTCACAAAAAGTGGGAATACTGAGTTCCAGGCTAAGACAAAGAGGGTCAGGACAGCACGACCTGGAATGGACGACATGTAAGTGGTTGTTAACCCGGGGGTTTGGAAAATGGGTTGCGGGGGAAGGGGAGCTAAAACAGGACAGACATGAAATGCAAAATATGAAATAAGTACTCAATAATATAGACTTTCGTGTGTGTTTGAAGCAGCAGCGTAATTGCACAAACTGTGAGCTGCTTTGAGCTCAGAGAGATTTTGAAAAAAAACAGGGCTGCAAAATGTTCAGCTGGAAAATGGGTTGCCCTCCTGGTGATCTGAACGCAGGGCTCAAGATACACAAAAATGTATTTCTCTTTACTCCTTCTGATAAAATTGAGGCACGGTTTATAAAACTGTTGTTGAACTTGCGGTTGACGTGTCCGGACAGTGATAACCGCGATACGTTTTCTCATAAAAAGGCGTGTTTAGGTGGAATGCAGTACGGTCACTAACCAAGTCTGGTTGCTTTAAAGCGAGAACTCTATAAAAAGGTCACACATATCCACACTACATATGTAATCCCACGCTACAAGTTTCTCGTCTTGCAATGTTTTGGGAGTGCTTAAAAAAAATATGAATCAATGCATCATAATTTCCTAAAAACTGATTTTCTATGTTGCAATTACATATGAGAGGAAATTAAGACAATAACTGAGAACAGCTTTTGGACATAGCTCTTTATTTAGAACTTTGCACAGAGCTCACGCTGATAGATAAATATCAAGCAAATTTAGTTTCTAACAGGTCTACAACTGACATGACAGACGTTCTTGCCTTCAAGTGGTATCTTTCAAGTATGAAATGTATTTGGTGTCTGGGGCACCGTTTCTTAATTGTGTGTTTGGTTCTTAGAAACCCTCCTGAGCCACGCTGACACACTGTGTGAAAGCTCAGAGAGAAAGGCGGCTCATACAAAAAGAATGCCAACAAATTCCCGGCGGTATTTTTCTTCTACTTCTCAGACTGCGCAACAGGTTAATAAAGTTAGCGTCTCACAATAACTGCAGTGACTAAAGGTGTCTGCGGGGCCGTTGCTAACGCTGAGAAATGCACAGCTGTTTGACAGCACATCTGAATCACACCGAAGGGGGACGGGAGGGAGGGGAGACGGACACAAAGGGAAGGCAGGAGAGTGATTGGTTTTTAAAATGACTCCGTTAAAAGAGGTCCTGGTGATTCAGTGCGACATCTCTAACCTTCCGTGGAGCGCGTGTCCGTGTGGGTGTATGAGAAAGCTTTATCATCTTCTCTGTTCACCTGTGCACACTGCCTGTCATTAGCAACCAGAGGAGACGGAGACGACAAGCGTCTATTCACAGACTCGTCCTCCTACACAGCACTTACCCCTGCTATTCCGTCAAAGGGAAGATATAATTAGTGAGGTTATTGTCATGTGTAGGCCATGCCTGCACGTCAATCACATGCTGAGCTTTCAAGCAGGCATCATAATCCTTATCGTGTTTGGGGGACTCCAAGGGTGAAAGGGTCTGTCTGTGTTTAGTGTGCCCAGAGAGAAGCCCTTTCAATGGCATACAGGCTCAGCCGATCTCCCTGTGGTTCTGGGATCAGCAGGGTACAGAGCATTACATGAACATATACAGCGAAATGTGCTGGCTGCTCAAGGACAGTAGGAGGAGAGAAAAACACGTGGAATAGCTGAGATTAACAATAACAAATGGCATTCTTTTGAAAATACTTGTGAAATTTGTGACATTCTCATATTTTGTCTCGAGTCTTCAGGGTTGCCACATTCCTCGCTTGTGTTCAGACAAAAGAAGGATTATTTGATGTTTTAGCTGACATCTGTGCTCCTTCTCTGGGTTTCGTTTGAGCATGCAATGATTTCAGGGCATCGTCGCCGCTCTGACATGCTTGCGCCTGACACTCTCTGACATGTGTCATGTCTTGTGTCGAGACGGCGATGGAGAGGAAGGATACGGGCCTGATCGGTTCATACAAGGTCACTGCGAGGCTCCGGGAATCTGGGCTGGCAGCTTTGGTCCTGACATCATGGATCCCGCAAGGCTTCAGAGAACACACTGTACGTACTGCACATCTCAGCGGCAAAAGATTCCTCACAAAGCCATCCCCTGCCTCAGACCAAAGTTATCTGACGCAGACAAGAGCCCGTACCTGTGCGCTGAGAGCAGCATGAATGACAGATGAAATAAAAATCTTGGCACTAAAACGGATGACCTCTTTACGAACAGTCTAACAGGAATCATAGCGTGGAGCCATGCTAGCAGCTCTACAGTCTGTATTTTGGCACAGCAGCGCTTTGAACTAAATGCTAACACTTCCACTGGCTCTGCAAGTGTTTTGTTGAAAAGGGTCATAACTCTTGAAGACACTGAGGTCATCTGTCCGTCACTGGGGATCTAAATTAGAGTATAAATAAAGCTGAATTGTTTTCACTTTTACGGGTCAGAAACTACTGCAACAACTGGCGCGTTCCAGTCAAGTTTTTACTGATCCCTGGAAACATTGCGTATAACTGTGTATTCTCAAGCTACGGTGCACTGAGCTCATCATAGTAAGTAGACCTCGTCCAAATGGACCAAACAGTTTCACCCCAAGGTTTTTTCTCGTGTAATTGTATTTAATCAATTCAAACTATGCGCAAAGAGCAAAGAAGCAAGGCTGATACAGCTGCATTCCTGTGGACTTGTTTTACGAGTGATGGATGTCCCGAGCGTGTAGGTGGACTCATTGTTGCGGTATTCTGTGACTGTGGACTAAAAACCTTCTGAGACCTCAAATCTTTCTGGAAGTCGTAGTTATTCACTTATCCGCACTACTCCTCCGTATGTGAATGACATCTTAATTATTTCTTCTATTTGTCTTCTGTTCCTGGGTATTATTTTCCCGGCAGAAGCTTCTTTAAAGGACAGGCTGAAGGTTACAGGTTATTTTGAGCCGAGCTTTTATCCTCGTCGCTTCTCGCTAAAACTCAAAGAATTAATTGTTTTTATCGTCCTTTTTTTTTTCTTTTCTCTCTGACTTTGTAGCTGTTACAGCTTGGATTAATGTGCTTTCCATCTTCATCACTTCCTGGAAGTTGTACCAGCTGCTGCTTTCATTTGATGTACTTTGTGTGAAATCAACTTCTAGAGCTTTTACTTCTAACAGCACTACTACAACTGATAGTATTGATCTTAAAACTATTGAAACCTCGGCACTACTCAGCTGTAAAATGATAGACAGGGGTGTCACCAGAGGCTGAATGATAATCCAAGAACCATGCAACCTTTAAAATATCCTCATTCATTGATCAACATGCAGCAGATGCATTGAAATGAATAGTATGCTGGCAACAAATTAAGAAAACCAACGGCTTTACCTTTACTTTGCTATCATTCACTGTTTTATCTACTCACATTTGGTACACTCATTCTTTCTGTCTGTCCATAACTTCTTATTGATCCCCTCTCCATCCTCTGACTTCACAGCCAGAGGCAGCAGGAGGGGGAGTGATTGACGGGCCTGAGCTCTGTCTCTGCTGGATAATACCCCTCCCACCTCTCCCGTTGCCAGGGTGACAGATGGGTTTTCTCTGCTGAAACACTCTGTTTCCATCTCTGTCACCTCAGATTGGCGAGAGAGGGGGAGAGAGGGAGAGAGGGAGAGAGGGAGAGGAGTGGTGGGCGAGACTTAGTCAATCCTACACTTCCCATGACAAATGACAGCGGCACAGACAAACAGTGCACAGTGAGTCGTTTGTGTTTCTAACTGTGACTGTGTCTCATAGGATATCACACTATGCTCAACGCCAATCTTGCACACTATTCTCCTGCTGGAATGCTAGGTGACACAAAAAGAAGGCCAGTGCCTGTGAGGGCCTGTCTGTGATTCACAACAACAGTATTCATGCACCCCGGCGAGTCTCTTAAGCACGGTGTTTTGATTGCTCGTGCTATCAAAAGGTGGGAGTGTCTGATATGAACTAGAACAGGTCAGAAAACAGCATGGAGGCGACTCCATCTCCAGCTGAAATGACGCTCATTTTTGTATCTCTCTCCCATTCCTTCCCTCTGTCAGGCTTTCTCTTTGTCACTGAGCGTCATCTCCAACAGTGTTGCCATTAGCTCAGTTCATCATTTTAGCTGGCGGGGCCTGTGGCACAATTGGGACAGTGCCAAGTGAGATGGATGACATCATCCATTGTGCTTGTCGCCAATCCAGTCAGGCTTCCAGACACCAATGTGAAACCATGGGCCTGATTAGCGATGGGGCCCATGACATCATCCCTCTGCCAGTTTCCCTACGGAGACACTGACATCATCCATCTGAGTCAATTATTAGAATCGCTGGTGTCGAACATTCAGTTTTAGTGTCTTGACTAGTTATGATTACAGGTCCGGGATCACTCCTGAAGAAAAAATTGGGCATATATAACACTGAACCAGGTGTGAAGGGTGAGTCATATCCAGACTGTCTATCTGCTGTTCCAACAAACCGGAGCATTGAAGCACTCACACTCTTTCATGTGGGAACCCGTGTTGTGTTAAATTTGAACAAGCACACTCTGTTGTTTCTGACATAAATTCTAACAGACTCACCATGCTGTCCTGCTGTCCATTCTCCCCTTCTATTCTATTCTATTCTATTCTATTCTATTCTATTCTATTCTATTCTATTCATACTAAATCTATCTTATCTTGTATTCATAAAGTACCTGATTTTAAAATGTCCCACATAACTGTTTCCTAATAAAAGTCAGAAAATCACAATGCTGCTGAGAGAATTAAACCCAACTTGCTACACAAACACCTATTTTCTCCTCCGGTCCCATCCCATCCTATCTCTTCCAATCCAGGCCAATCCCATTCCATCCTATCACTTCCCATTCCCTCCCTTTCATCCCATCCCATTCCATCTCTTCCTGTTTCTTCCCTTTCCATCCCATCCTATCCCACCCTGTCCCATTCCATCCCACCTCTTTCCATTCCATCCCATCCCATCCCTTCCAATCCAGTCCAATCCCATCCCATCCTATCCCAACTTTATCCCATTCCATCCCGTCCTTTCCCACCCTATCTCATTCCATCCCATTCCCTCCCTTTCATCCCATCCCATTCCATCCCATCTCTTCCCATTTCTCCCTTTCCATCCCATCCTATCCCACCCTATCCCATTCCATCCCACCTCTTCCCTTTCCATCCCATCCCATCCCTTCTAATCCAATCCAATCCCATTCTATCCTATCCCATCTCTTCCCATTCCTTCCATTTCCATCCCATCCTATCCCATTCCATCCCACCTCTTCCCTTTCCATCCCATCCCATCTCTTTCGATCCAGTCCAATCCCATCCCATCCTATCCCACCCTATCCCATTTCATTCTATTCCTTCCCTTTCTGTTCCATCCTATCCCTTCTCTTCCCATCTCGTCCAATTTCTTTCAATCCCCCCCAATCCCATCCCATCTCTTCCCTTCCAATCCCTGAAGCAAACAGAACCCTACAACACAAATCTGCAACTACATAATATACATATATATTTTTTTATATATGTTTATTATATTTGAAGCTTCGTAGCTTTCTGAAAACACATGAAAGGGATGAAAACACAAAAGTCTGGGGAAATGCCTACATGATTCCCTGACAGAAAGAGGCAAGTTCCCACGGGGAGATAAGACAGCAAAACACTGACTGAACTGATGATAAACATTACTGGAACGTGGGCAGGTACGCGCGCAATGACGAAAACACTCACATGAGCACTGAAAGACATCATATGTGTGGTGGGGTCACAACTCTAAGAAGCTATGATTAGATGAATGCAGCAGAATAAATGTATGTATGTTATATGTTAGCTTATTAGAACTGTCGTATTTTTTTTTCTATCCTCATCTTTTGTGCTGCCTCTGTGTAAATACAAGTTTCCATTTGTACACCTGGACCCTGTTTTTTCGGCGTTAGTTATGGGGGTGAATATATTACCTCCCTGTTGGGAGCCAGACATGTGAGAGTGGAAGCTGATGAGAGAACAAGGTGAGACGCTGAGCTGTCTGCGGTGATAATTAAGGAAGAACCAGGTGGACAGGTGTGACTGTCAGATTAGTCATGAGGGGCTAGAAACATGAACCCACACTCCCTTTGGTATGCGCAGACAGACATGCATGCGCAACACAAAATTACCCCATGCATAAACATGCATCCACATCTGCATCCTGTCACTTCTGACAGCAGTTCGCACATTCTGTTCAGCAGGTATGCCGCATGTTTAATTATGGATGGATAATGAACATTATTTCAGGTGCTCAGGCAAGCTGAATGGTGTGTTAGAACATGAGGAGGACGCTTCACTTGATACACTGCACACCTGAGATCCGCAAAGACTGCGTAGGCGATGCTAAAATATAAATCGCCTCCATGCACATGGCCTTCGGGATTTGGTTGACTGTCAGGAGCCCGTTAGGAACTAGTAGTAGTTCCAAATTAATCAGAGGAATAAGTTTGTGAGACATTCTTCTTGTTGCTAGGTATTGAGTCTTGAAATCAGCTTCACTGCTACTCTCTCTACAAAACATGATGGGTTGATGAGGAATAATAAAAGGCAGTAGTTATTTAGCCAAAAACAATCAATGTGGAAAATAATTTGACAAAATAAAATGTATGTTGTTACATCAAAATTAATCTTACCATAATTATTGAGAATTAATCTGAGCATGTTTTAATTTTTAATCCGACTCTGTATAAGTGACAGCCACAATGTGAGAAAAAAAAGGCAGACTGCAGTGTTCTTTCTTACCTCTACTGCTACTGTACCCTGCGGCAGTTGTCAGCATTCAGCAGTGACTGCAGGATAAAATGAGTTGTCAAAGGTGAGGGACTGTGGCTTATTCTTTTTTATTTTTTTTTTTTAACGTGCAATTTAACACACACGGCAGCACATTTCTGGCCGCGCACGTCCCGGTGACTGTCCTGGTTGTTAGCTAGTCAGCAGCGTACGTATCAGTAATTCTGACAGCATCACTGTGAGAGGGGGGAGCAAAAAGAAAAAAAAAAAGAAGCAAAAATGTGCTCCGTGCAGTGGAAATGCATTACACTGTCACACTGACAGCGCACACGTACAGATCACACAGGTCTGGAACAGGCAACGTAACATTCATTCAGAAGATTTTATTTCTGAATACTTGAAAAAATACTATCCTATTAAAGCTATCACCACATGTGGTCATTCATGACATGCATTGCTTTATATTACCAGAGGATAGTCTGTGAATTATTACAGAAAACTTCTTGCTGCAGCATGAACATCATCCTCCCAGTCACGACACCACTGAGGAGTCTTTAGGGGCTCTAGGACTGTGAGTGCAGGACTATGATCCTATGTTGCATTTTGCAAAGAGAGGGGATATAAGAGTTATGCTGCAGCATGACTCATAGACAGCCTGCGTTATTATCATGTCAACATTTGAAATGTGTGTAAAGAGTCATCTTGTCCATGCATGCTGCAGCAGCCAGTTACTCCTGGTGAGCACTCATACAGGATTTATCTATACACACTTTTTAACCGGCCCACATAACAAACTTCCCACAACCTTTTCCAAAAAATTTAAAACCACACAACGTGACATATATCTGCTATCGTTGGTGGCTCTTGCTTCTTTGAGTGACTCATGCCCCGACATAAACGTCACTCTCCGTGTTTCGTTTTTTCGCCAGGAGACTCTTCTCTCTTCGCCCGATCACACCCTCGATGCCGTCACTCCTCCCGCTTCTCCGTCTTGCACTTTCTCCATCGTCTCCCCCTGCACCCTCTGTTCTCGCCCGGATCTCGGCACAGCTAGATGCCACCAAGGCCAGCGGGAACTATTCACTCCGCGTCCCCGGGAGAATTCACCAAGACAATTAGGAAGCAGCAATTAGGAGACACGTTACGAGTGTGTGTGTGTGTGTGTGTGTGTGTGTGTTTGTGAACGAGTGGCAATGAGGAAACAAATGTGCGAAGAGAAAGGAAACAAGGGAGTGAAAATGGCGGAGAGATTGATATGATGTGTGAAGACGAAGCATCTCATCTTATTATGTGAGCTCATTAACCCGTGTGGTCTCTTCTTTTCTATAATTACCAACATCGCTCCCTCATTACTGGGATTATCGCACACTGGGCACCATGCACAGCAACCACTATGACACAAAGAAAGTGCCTCATAACCCTTTCATAGCTTCTGACTTTTAAATCATCTCGCTAAAACAGATTGTGTTTCAGATTGCATAAATAAAACCTTATCTATGATGAATTTAATGCCATATCTTAGCACCTAAAACCCATTTCCTACCTGTGGTGAAAGCTATTTACGCTATCAGCCCTCCTTTAGCCCTGCCTTTCAGCCTTACAACTGCTCCATCACATTACCATCTGTATTTTCCAGCGTGTCATTCAGTGATGCCTTCCATGATGCAGGGAATTTATTACCAAGGCACAAGGCTGGTTTGTTTTTGATAGTCCTTCCACAGGCCGTCTGTTGGGTCTCCTAGCAACAGGTCCGTGTGAGTGCTGGTGCAAGGGGGGATGGCAGTGTCCCCATCCTGATTACCCTCTAATTACTTTAATGGAAGCGAGGCTCTCTGGATACGTACCCCCACCTGCTCACGGTCTCCTCCTAGACACCCGGAGTTTGACAGCTATCAAAGCGGTCGCCCGTCTACCCGGCAGCCACTCCTCATTTAAAGCTGTGGGGGCCACTCCAAATTTTGTTTTGTTAAATGCATTTGGGCGTTGAAATTGCTCATTAGGGGATACGCTTGTCTTCGTGACAAACCCTTTCGCGCTGAAGGATAGTTTCTGAGCAGCATGCTGCGATTAACATTTAAAGCAATGCCGGGTTCTCAGCCTCACAGAGCCGTTAGCTCGGCCGTAGACCGCTTGCTCCCTCGCAGCCGGTCAGGCAGTTGCGCGTCACATCCCGCTAGCTGAAGCATTGTTACTGTCCACCTGCAGTTCAGCACGCACATTTACATGCACACACCGGCCATGCCACTGTCACCCACTGGTTTCTTCGCCTGATTTGTGTCACGGTGAGAGAACCTGTGGTTACTGTAACACTGAGAATAAAAAGAGTCTAAATGGGAACTGAGAAAAAGAGAAATAAGCTGAGGGGGAAAGAGGAAGAAGTGGAGGTGGTGGTGCGGGTGAAATGGCAAGGAACTGAGAGGATGAAAAAAATATTTTGGCGAGCACGAAGAGTTCCCATGGAGAAATAGAAACTGTATTTCTAAATCTGCAGTGTGGGCATAGATTTGTGTCTTTGTGTGCGTGCGTGTGCTTATTGTAGATATGTGTGTTCATACACATGTACCCCACCTCTTATTGTGTGGGTGGATTTGTTGAGCACGCTGGAACAAGTTGCACAGCAATAAAAGATGTTCCTTTCGGCTAAATATTCACCTCAGTGCCCCGGTCTCATTGTTAACGGCTGTGATCAGACTCATCTCATGTTCAAGGCTGCAGCAAAACCAGGAAGCAAACTCCATACACATCGTATTTTCATTTAGTTATTAATGTATTCTGTCCTTTAATAATAAGTAGAACAGAGTTATTATGTCTGCGTAGAGTTGTGGCAGATATGTACCAATCATAGTATGTGGTTTTACGCAATATAATAAACATCCCCGCTGTGATTTCTTATATAACACTCTCACTTACTACTGAACTGCCCACATCCTGCGGGCATAGTTTGAAACGCAAACAAACACGCGCCAAGGAAAGAAAATTCTACTAAGTGTCTGCTCCAGCTCAGCCATTTGTTTGTGTCATTTCCACTCAGCCTGCAGCTATGGCCCACCTTCCTGCAGAGACCAGAGTGGTTACTATGGTGAGGAGCTGCGAAAACCGTGTTTACCAGTGTTGCATTTCCGTTTACTACTTTCTCATTGTGCCAGGACTTATAGAGAACATCCAGGGTAGGCTTTCTTCACTAATATTCTTCAACAGTCACAACACGGAAGACAAAGCCCTTCACAGAGCCACAGTTTAGCCAGCGACGACATCTCTGTCTTTAAGATACTGCTGCGAGAATCAGCGCGGGGCTGTCGGTGACTCAGAGCGTGTAGGCCTATGATGCGGGAGGAACAGAAAGAGGCGTCTATGTATAGAGCGTCTTTGCAGCCAGCCAACGATTCTGACAGCTTCAATACACAGATGATTACATAACAACATAGCTGTCACAGCGCTATAGAAAACGTATACATGTGTGGATGAGGCACAAAGGGTTACACTCCAAATCTCTGGGATTTGTTTTCATGCCCACCTCATCACGAAACGCCGCGTCTTTGAAGAAACTGCGCCCACTGCCACCCACTCGCCCACACCAATCAGTCAGGGCAGCTTATCCAAAATACTATTCAAGCCCCCCCATGCTGGCATGTACTTGATGTGTTATTGGGCGTGATAATAAAGAGTGGGTTCATTTTCGCACATGCTTCCTCAAAGAATCCCTTGAATCTACACACGTGTGCTTATCTGTGCATGTGTTTTTAAGTTGTGCATTCACGGGCTTGCGGCCGACTGTGCGTGCATGTTTCTGCGCGAGCGTTTGTGCCTGCGTGTTTGCCTGATTCATCTCCAGCTTCCTGCTCTAGCTTTTGTCTCCGGCATCGCTCGGCGCGCATTCCCAGAGCGGAGAGAGTCTGTGTTATAGAAGTGAGGTGTCAGATTCTCTACAAATGTTCCAGCCACAGCTATCCACGGCTAACTGTGAGATAAATAGTTTTTGTTCACTGCGGCGGCGGCTCAATTTGATTTGATTCTGTGAAAGAAAGAGCTGGCCGGATTGCGAGCAGAGCGTGTGCACGTGCAAGCTGCTGCAGGAGTGCGTGCATGCATGCATGCATGGCCACAGAATCCCACAGTGTGTAGTATTTTCTCGCTCGCATAAATGAGTCAGCAGGTTTAGGTCCCTCGGGTTCAAAGAGCAGAGGGAGCATTTGTAAAGGGCATCTCCCTCTTCAGCAATTCATTTTCTGCACAACTACCTAACCTTCTGTTCTATGGGGCGATTAAACCATTCATCTTTCTCTGCCTTATTGATATACAAAGAGAAAATCTGAGAAATAAATGGGTAGTTTTGACAAATGTTCCTCTCTTCTCTCCTGCATCAACTAAAATAAAATGGCAAATTTGCATAAACACTGCATAAGCGCAGTTTCTTTTTGTGATCGCTCCATTTTTAATGACTTTTGTTGACGCCAAACGGCATAAAAATGATTCTACTTCGCATTGATTCCCATCTATAACAACGAGAAAGAGACTGTTAGCATCAGTTGCACCTCCAGTGTGCCCAGATGGCCCCTGTGAATCTTTGCCAAGGCCTCAGGCTGCATTTGCAAACAAGCTTAGAGCGCTGCCACAATCTGGCTAATTATAATTCCACAAGTACATTACATTGCAGTTATACGGAAGCTTACTGAGTCTGATTGCACTGAAAAAGACTTTACTACACAGTATGTAAAAAGATCTTAATTGTGAGCAGTTCATAAACATACAAACCCAGATGTTTCTACTAAATCATTTTTAACACAATGGCCTTGAGTAGCGCATGATCAGGCAGTATGACAAAAAGGAGGACGATTTTTTTACTTGCAAACAACAACAGCAAAGCTTGATATACGCTTCTGCGTCTGATTTATGCCGTTGTCTGATGTGCACCGTCCCAGAAATGTACCTACACGTAAGAGTTGTGATCAGTTCAGGGGCTAGAGAAGCACAGAAGATTCACCCTCCTTCTGCCTCCTACACATCATCTACTCAGACAAATGCTGTGACGTATGAAGAGAAACACACACACAAAAAAACTCACTGCTAATCACAGGTATAACCACTTACAATGGTGCAGGCCACCCATGTAGACTAGAACGGTTGCAGGAGTACAAACCAAGCTTAAGAATTACTTTTATTAGTCATAATGCTTTGAGGTGCAAGGACTTCTGTAAATGTCAAGTCAACCTGCTGGTGATGTTAAAGATCAACATACCAGAGCTGCCAGCTTCGTCCCCTAAAGCCTAAGTTATAGTTGTGCGTCACTTCTACACCACAGCCTACAGCGGAACCTGATGTACATCTCCTAACAATTCTAACTTAGCGTAATAGCAGAACAATGCCGACATAACAGTGCACAGGTATAAACGATTTCGATGGTGTAGCATCTTATAGCGCTGTACTGACCGGTTGCAGGAGTACAAACCAAGCTTAAGGCCGATGAAATTTGTGGCCAATCCAGTAAAAGTCAATGCCGGTGCGAGCCATTTATACTTGTGCCCCGTCAGTTTGGCTCGCTCCGTAAAATTGCCACCCAAATGCCAGTCGGCGCTGTTTTTTTTGCCAATTGAGTTCATTTTTGCTTCCACTTCCTTCTACACTTTCAACAAAGACGAGTGGTACAAATGGATCTCCGAAGCTCCTCAGTTAACCTTTCCTCGATGTGTTCCGTCTTTATTGATCCAAAACAATCAATTCAAAAACAGTGGAGATGGAGAAGCCGATACACGCCACTACCAAGTAGTAGTAGTTGCCTTTCTGGGGAGGTGCACGTCAGGCTCCGGCCTGTATAGGGCTCACACTGCCACTCTAGCTAAAACACAGTGCTTTGATTTGCTTAAAGCAGAACTGTGTCTTCCTTTAATCAAGCTTTATACCCTGTGTTGTAATACGCCAGTTAAGCTACATTTTCAACTTGATAGCAGTTATTATGTCTGCTTCATCCTCTGCGCTCAGTATCTTAAGCTCTGTGGATATTTGCCTCTATCTTTGAGGCGTCTCTGTCGGGTTCGGGTGTGTACACAGGAGGTCTGGTGAAATGGCCTGTGAAAACAGCATGGTTCGCTCCTCTCTATCACTGCTCTACACACCCGACTGTATTTCCATCACTTCAGAGGACACTGGGTTTTCATAGCAAAGCAGCTCCAGCCAGTGTGTTGTGTAAGCAGATGTACATTCTCACGTCATGAGCGATACAAGTACGCACACTTTCTCTCTGCATGTCTTTCTTCCACTAGTGGATGAATTCCCACTCCCACTGATCGTGGCCATTCACTATCTTTCTTCATTCGGGGGGCTTTGGAGAGGGCTGGTATGATGGTGAAAGATTAGTCTCCACTTCTGTGTGTCCTGCTCCCTACATGATGTCCCACAACAGCACGTGTTTCCTTGTTCTCCCTCTGCCCAATCAAGAAATCATTCCTGTAAGTAGGCTCTAATTCACATGCAGCAACACTCACTTGGGCTCTATGGAAACAGTCTTCCTTCTGGTGAGTAAAGTTAAAAATAGACACGTACGAGTAATTAATAGTTTTGTCTACAAATATTCATGAAAATAGCACAAATACAGAAAGCCACACAAGGAGAACGCATCCTCCTCCAACCCATGGGAGTCTGGTGGGTGAAGCTCTGCAGGCCTGGAGGCTGCTCAGACACTTATTATGGAGCGGAGAACTCCTCCATGTTGCACTGCTGCAAGAAGAAACCTGCTGTGTGTGTGTGTGTGTGTGTGCGCGTGTTTGAGAGGAAGGAAGAGAAAGATTTATGGTTTGCGTTTTAGGCTGTTTGTGCTCCCGTGTGATTCATTACATGGTCCGGAATAGAAGGTCTCCCCCCTCCACCAGAGAGAGAGAGAGAGAGACTGTACACGGGGGTGACCACACCACAGGCTGACCATTGAGACTCGATGGCAAAACTGAAAAAACAAACAAACAAACAAAAAATAATTGTCTGGCCACAGAGAGAGGAAATGAGAAGTTGAAACTGAGACTTTGGTCTCATTTTTTTATGAACGTCACACAAACAGTTTCTTCTTCTTCAAAAACAAAATACCACTGCGGTTTCCAAATTTCAGTGAGTATCACAGATAGAAAAAGAAATGCAACAGACTGCAAACGTAGCAGGACAACTCGTTCACATTTGCAAGTAAAAAAACCCCTGTGTACAGTATTTAGAGTATAAATTAACAAGCGGTGTACAAACATGGTCTGGTATCATTGAATAAAGACTGTAAGGCTGCGATACTGTAGCCTGGTCATCACCATCCTACGTTTCCGCCCGAAATTTGATTTCGGTCTGTACGTTAGTCTGGCCCAATGTAATAGGAATCTGTCTCCGTAATGGGCGGATGCTTATTTTGAGGTTTCAAAATCATTGGAGTTCCCTTAACCAATCAGCAACGTTTGGTAATAACGTATATTGTGCGCCGGAGTTCAGGCTCTTACGCTTACCACTTCTGCTTCCAGTTAAAT
>JASGAT010389658.1:0-24129 GCA_030220025.1 Chelon auratus
CTAAGACTGAGTTGTAGCCACCTTCAAGTGAGGCACTTCTGCATCGGCTTAAATTTCCAGTTCACTTTGTCCCGATCTTACAGATTCTTCATATTCATATGCAGTTATCAGACAATGGAGACAATCAAGCACTTAATGCAAGAAGGAAATGCATTAGAACAACAGCAGACAATTTTAATAGCTGTTTATTAGCAGTGCAGAAGTGTATTAAATGGTGTAACATATATGTTTGACTATGTGATCAAATGTCTAGATCTGAACATTTATTTGCATCTATATTAAAATCTTGGGTAAATAAAGTTACGAGCCGAGCCGAGTAAAAAAAAAAAAAAAGTTTTTGTAATCAAACAAAGGTGACTCATTTACCCCCCGGCTAGTAATGAGGCTTACTGTAAAAAATAAATAAATGCATGGTTCTCATTATTCAAACTAGATTACGCAGTCTGTTTACCACCACCGAGTCTCTCTGCTACTGTAATTCATAAAAAGCTGCTCTCATACCCCAAGAAGCACGCGTAGGCCTCCTCGAGAAGGCGAGGAGGCCTGATAGAATATTTATCAAGATTCATCTGTATGGCTTTGATAAAGCATGAGGTGTATCGCTCCAGATTCCTAATGACCTCGGTGGAAACGCGCAACTACGGCGCACGCTCAGGGGATAATTCACGGGCGCCAAAGGCCAGATATCTTTTTTGACAGCTCCTGTAGATGTAGAAGTGAAGGGAAGTGCCCTCCCGTGATACAAAATGATCTATCTGGAAAACAAAGAACTCCCACTACATAATTGAAGAAATATAAATAATTAAAAGAGAAATTATGACCGATATTTGCGACTCTAACCTGCCAAAGCGCTCTCATCAATAAACAGTAAAAACACCATCTGTACTTTCCATTAACGGTGTCATTGTGGTTGGGATCTGCCGTGCGGCAACGCACTGGTTCTGCAAAACGCCTCTGGAGCTGCCCGCTGAGCTGAAATGAAAACAATACCTCATTCAAGAGTTTATCTCTCGTAAAATATTTGACACCGCGACCAGATTGCAATCATCCCACCAACGTACGGCATCTACGAACTGACCATCATTTCTTGTGGCATTTTACAGTTAGTTTGAAGCACTACAATAGGAAATCACCTTGTTTTATTGGGGCTGTAAGTGATACCCCACTAACATATGCTGATTTTGCATATAGGCAAGGTTGAGCCAATTAAAGCCAAATTAAAATCCCAGTCTATATCACATTACATCTGGGAAATAACAATCCTATTAAAAATTAACAACTATAATAAAATGTTACGGAAGCCTACAATTTTCAAATGCCGCAGTTAAGTTTTTCCTTCACCCAACCTCAGGGGCAACAGATACGTAACCTGTGGTAAACATGTAAACAGTAAATCATTAAATCTCCTGTTTGTCCGTGGGTAGACATGATGTGACGGCAATAGTAATTTATGCCACAGATATTTGCTGCAAGAACACGCTCCCTACACCTGGGAGTCATGATTAATTTAAACGTGTTTGGATAAGAGCATGTACCCCAGTCCTATTAATATTGCTCTTTTGCAGAATAAGATGATATCTTCGCAAATTGAATATTCATCACATTAATGAGTCAACCCTGCATCCAGCAGAAGTTGGAAATTCATTCAGACAGTAGCTACAGGTTGGAAATCTCTCTCCAGATTCCAGATTTTGGAAATGCTTAGTCAGGCTGTGGGGTGAAATGGGTTTATTTAAATAATCCTCTCATAAATGGTTATATAAGCTTTATAATACATTTTAGTCTCAACACGAGCAGGGACTGTTCACAGGATCAGGCGAACAGTGTGCGTGCATTTGCATGTAGTCCTGCCTCCATTCGGTTGTTTGATTATTTAACCAGTGCATATTTAAGCATAATTATCCACATTATTGGCTTCAGCGTCCGTACTTGTTCACCTTCAACCAGCACAATGTTAAACTCACTGTAATGTTATCACATCTGGGTCCTGGCCTTTTCACCGGCTCTAAACCCTCTTTGTCTAAATCCCTCTGCCCATATCCCTTTGTTATAACAGGCACTAATGTGACAAACTGATTAAGCACTATTAACTTGCAAATTAGTTCTTTTGTTCTAACTTTATCCCCATCAGCTTGGACCAATTTAAACAACCTTTGTCCAACCACAAAAAAAAGAAAAAAAAAAGAAAAAAAAGAATGAATAATTGCACTGTCAGTGATGTTTCCAAATTGTCTACTTCACATTTCAAGCATGTCTGTACGAATTATACACAAAATCATTGAAAATTAAGTGCCATTTCTGGCATCTATCCATTCTAATGCAATTAAAAATACAAATTGGATTGAAAAGTCTGCACTGCATTAGCATAAAACAATAACACAACACTAACAACAACAGAAGTGGACAGGATGTTCGCCGATTGATCACGCAACTGCAGCATGTGGATTTTTTTTTTTTTTAAGGACGTGAAATTGACTAGAATCCAGACATGAAAACAGATGAAATGCACGGTTTGAAGTAAATAGGCTAAAACATGCAAAAACACTCTGATTTTGAAGAAGTTTGAGGTACAGAGAACTTTACCCAGTGGGGACTAATTTGTGAGCAAAAAAAAAAAAAAAAAGAAAAAACTCCCCAAAATAATCTTTCAGTCAAGTCAGAAAAAATACTTTGATTATCCCGAGGAAGTGGTGCTTGGGAAGTAAAAATATATCAACACCTTTGATAGAGTGCCTGCGAAATCCAAATCAGTCTGAACAGCTGAGTATTCTGGCATGTAGACGTGCAACAAAACATGAACTTCTCGGTTTTAATAAGTCAACATGACCTGCACGCGATAACGGAAATACTTTGTGCAGAACAGAGATTTTCTATTAATTATTTCCCACTAGCAGCCAAAGTACACTGACGGAAACGACGCAGTGCATGCATGTGTCAGTATACACTTCTGGATCACAAGCAGCAAAGATCTCTGGATAGAATCAGATTCATTGACCTTGCACAGAAATAGTATGCGTCTTTGATCACAAGGGAATGCTATGCTCTATATTATGTATTTATTTATTTATTTATTGCAATTGCAGACTGGCCCCATTATGTTGAGGTCCGACCATATGTTGCAGTACAACTCCTCGGTCTTTACGTTGCTGTAGACGGTTCTTTTATGTATCTGGCTGCATGTCTGGGGTCGCTGATGTGCGGCAGATTGATCTTCTGGATCAATCAGAAGTTTCTGTGCAGTGGAGGATGTTTTCCTTGAAAGGAACAATGCCATGAAAAGATGTTGAGAACTGCGTGTACTTCTTCAGTGACCTAGTAGGAAAAGGTGCGAGTGTGCCCTGGTAATATCAAGATGCAACGGTGGCAAATGCATTAACTGATTATATGGCGATGTTGTAGCTGTTGCCTTGTGTGGAACATGCCATGGAATCACGATTAAGTGTGGCACATGTTTCTAGGGTTCAATCCACAGAGAACCATTGTAGTCGTAAAGCCCCGTGAGCTCCAGGTCATCCTGAACTTCAACATGTAACAAACTCAAGTGCGGTTCTTTTCCATGACGACAGTGGCCTGTAACAAATCAGATGTTGCTGAAAAGCCTGGGAGAGAGGTGCAATACTCTGTCGAACAAAAACCTGCATAATTAAAGCAGGAGAGAGCCACGGCACACTGCTAAGTAAAGGCCCAAACATGGTAGCTGTCACTTACAATCATCTAAATGGATGCAAATGTCACAACTGAGCTTGTAGACGTGAAGGACGCGGCTTTGTTTGTCTTAATCTAGGCCAATCTAGCTGAGGAAACGTCCTGGACACTGCCTCTCACCTGATGTGCACTTCATTTCAGGATGACTTCTGCCCTCTTAGCCTGAGTGGCTGCTCGCTAAGTGCAATCTGCGCAGCTATCTCTGGTTTGTTTGTTTGTTTGTTTGTTTGTCAGGGGAAGACGTGGCATGAACACGAGCACATCAGACAATGAAGACCTATTTTTGCACGCTTCCTCAGATATCGGCACGGCTTTTTCGAGCTGTCTGCACCGCATCTTCGGGAAGCCTTGACATAATTCAGATAAGAATGTTCTGCCCGAGAGGCTAATGTTGGCAAATAACGGCTCTACCTTTTTATGACGTATTACTCACGAACAGACGCACCACTCAGCTGCTATTTCTGCTGCAAATACAGATGGCGTGTCAAAGGATATTAAAAAAAACAAAAAAAAAAAACACGGCACCGACACTGTTTTTGTGCCGCACGGTGTAGACTACAATGACAAGTGGATGTTACGACATGAAAAATTGATTGAACACCAGTTTTCAGCATGCTGTGACATTTATCATTCATTCATTCATTCAGTGGACTGTAATAACTACACATACTCGTTAATGCGATGCACTGCTTGCTTGATTACATTCTCCAAAATCAATGACTATATTCCTGTCAAAGGTCAGGTCTTTTATTTATTTTTTATTCAGTCCTGCAGACCACGTATAGTGCTAAAGAGGTGGAGGCTGTAACAAAGCTCAGCCCAACCCGGGGCGACCAGAACAACACTGATCTTAATGTGTGTGGTGTGACTGTTGTCAGTATTGATAGATGAATATTACAGGAATGGTCACAGATTGCCTGCAGCGTACAGCCAGCGCCGTTTCAGTGAGACCTGGTTGCATACATGCAGACATGACTCATTCGTTGCTCCAGGTGATAGATCTGGCGTTCGTGTCGAGCAGCGGCATGACAAGGCAGGCACAGAGGAAGCAGAAGAGCTATATTCAGGTCTGCACCTTAACATTCAGCGGGAGCAGGCTGAGGATTCTCCCGAGACTCTTTTACAGCATATATTCCCTTTTATTATTCTGCCTCTTCTGTATGCATCACGCACGTACGGTAAGCAGCATGTTTGACAGTTTAACGGACACTCATATTAACTCTCAAGAACTTATTCCACGCCGGAAAACATTAATTTACTATGGGGAAGAGATGAATAGAGAGAAGCGATTTCCTTTCAGAGAAACATTTCAAATGCAACTCACCTCTGATTTTCTGGGCCCCGGTCTAACGGGAGCTGAAAGTGGCTTTAAAAACGGATACATTTGAAAATTAAGTCATTCATTTTGATTGCGCCATTATATGCACTGCAAGTCTGTATAATTTGAAGGCAATTATTATCAGTCGTCAACCAGGCGACACAATGGTGGCAATAGTCTAGAGATTTATTTACTTTTTTTTATTTAAATACAAGTGCCATTAAATCGGTTGTTGTACATTTGAAAGCAATCAAGGAACCTCGTGTTACATCATAGATATAGTCTTGGTATTTGAGGCTTAGATTAGTGATATAATGATTAATTAACATAATTATATAAAGACTTTGTTAAACAAAGAGAGTCAAAACAAAGAGAGAAACTTTTAGAAACATGGATTGGACAAACAACACAAAAAGCAGTAGATGGCGTGAGGATCTGTCGCAGATTACATGGTAATCCTTACAATAATTAATAAATAGAGGAAAAGCCAGGGTCAAAAAAGTCAACATCGATGGCGATCATTGATTTAAAAAATATGGAAATCGATCCAGCAGGTGTTGAGATATTTCAGTCAGGACCACAGCAATGGACAAACCAAAACACAAAGTGTTACTGCGATCTTAATACGCGGTTTAGACTTCTGTGTTAAGTTGACGCTGTAGCTATAAGGACAGGGCAGACGATATGCAGAACATAGCGGCGTGACTGACATGCGCCTCCCCAAAAATGTAACTACACATCACGGCAACGCAGACCACAAGAGCTGTGATTGATCCACTTGGTAGTAGCGTGTTCCCACTTTAGTATTTCCGGCTGCTTCTCCATCTCCGCAATTTTCGAATTGATTGTTTTGGATCAATACAGATGAAACACTTCAAGGAAAGATTAATTGAGGAGGTTCGTATGACTTGTGTTTGGCGGACGTTCGACGAAAGTTTCAGTCGCCAGATGGAACAGTGGCATGGTGGTTAGTGCTGATGCCTCACAGCAAGAAGTTTCCGGGTTCATATCTCTGTGTGGAGTTTGCATGTTCTCCCTGTGTCTGCGTGGTTTCTCTCTGGGTACTGGGTTAGTGATTCTAAATTGGCTGTAGGTGTGAGTGTGAGTGTGAGTGTGAATGGTTGTCTGTCTCTCTGTGTTAGCCCTGTGATAGACTGGTGACCTGCGCAGGGTGTACCCCGCCTCTCGCCCGATGACTGCTAAGACAGACTACAGCCCAACCGGCGACCATTCACAGGACAAGCAGTTTCAGTTGCCATTATTGAAAGTGAAGCAGGAAGTGGAAAGTGGAGCAAAAATGAGCCCGAGTGGCAAAAAAGACACATCATCAACAAGCCTTTGGGTGGCGATGTTACAGAGCACTGAGACCGACAAGCGCACTCACGATTCGCACCGACGCTGGCTGTGTGCACAAGTTACAGCGTCTATGTCCCGCGGTGCTCTAAAAGAGCCTATAGAGCAACGTCACTTGTGTTAATAAAACTAACTTGGCCAATGCTAACTTGGAAAGGGGTTTGTGAATTCAATTTGTTAGAAGAGTTAAAACTTGAATATCTGTTAAAATACATATAATCAATACAATGACAATCATGGAATATAGTATGCGTATCTTCATTTTAGATCATAAACTAGATGTTCAAAAATGGCCTGTTCACAGTCAGTCTGATTCAGTTACAAATCCACACCAGGATTTTAGACTTTCTTAATTTGAACAGGTCATCTCCTTCACCTGCATTCAGCCTTTGTCAAAGTTTATAGTTGCCAAAAGCCAAAACATAACTCTTAGTATACAAGAGAGTCAGCCTTCACTATTCCAACATATCTCCTCCAAATGTGTCTCAAACTTGTTTCCCAGAAACCATAATAATGATCTGATAAAATGACAGCGACTTGTCTCACCAAGTTGCCAAAGGCCTGCAGATTGCTACATTTGTAAGCTGTGGCTCTATGAATAATGTAAGGAGTGCCTCATGCTGCAGAGTTTGGTATGTGACATACAGTATCTTGACTGACCTGTTCAGGACCTCTAGAGAGCAGATAACCTGGCTGTACAGCTACAAAATGTAATCTTTTATCAAGCTTAATGCTGAGAAGAATAATAAGACTTTCAAAGTTTCCCGTCCTGTGAGTAAGAGCGTGTCAATAAATGAGACAAAGGCTAAAATGTTTTATCATTTTCAAAGACGATGCTCACTGAATTATGCTTCTAAAAACTGAGCTGCACTAATCAGATTAGAAAGACCAACAACTGGCCAAAGAAGAGATGATGTCAAAATCAAAGATAGTATTTTAATCAGAGGCGCAAACGTGGCCTTTTATTGCGAATGCTTACATAATTAAATCTGTCAGGAAAAACGTGCTCTTTAAGGCAATCAGAGAGCAGCAATTAGGATTCTGCTGGAAGAACCAACCCCCTAACATAAACACACGGAGTGCAGTATGCATAATTTAGAAATATCTGTAAACATACATGAACATCAGTGCTGGTGAAGGAAGCCGCCGCAGCGAGCATACTTCTGTCGATGTTTCTTTAATGCTGCAGTCGAAATAATGACAACTGTGTGACTGGTTGCTGAGTTATGCGGGAACATCTGCATAAATGCGGCTGTCACCTGGGTTGCCCCTCGAAATGCTAAACATCTCTCAACTTTCCACTGCAAGCATATGCAAGGAAAGTGGGACAGGGTGAAACAACGGACCCACAGTTCAGTTTATCAACCCACCCCGTCACTCCATTCACTGTGAGTTAGAAGCCATACATGCGAGTCGTGCTTTGCTTTAGGTATTTGTGAAACTGTCAGATTATGAGGGTCACCCAATCTGCATCTAGAAGCATATATGTATGACAAAATGTGACACTAATATGACACAGATGTGTAATGGTGAAATAAATATAAAAATAAGACATTCCTTTGGTTTTATTTGGTCTTAAAAGAGAAAACTGGGTCATAGCACAGGCAGTGAAACGATACACAGAGTAAGTCAACCTCTGGGCGAAGTTGTCATCCTTGGTTGCAAGATCACTGCCATTTATCTGCATTCGCTATTTTCAAATAATAACACTGTTATATGGACAAACGCTGAAAGTCAAACAAATCATGGTTTCAGGTATGAGTCTGAGGTCAGAGTGCAGGGGTGAGGAATACGGCTGAAAGACCTGATGATGAACTTCCAATGATCCCATTTTTCCGTGTGCATATACGGTTGCCTGGATGCAAAGTCCGTCACTGCCCAACTCACAACTTTTTTTTTTTTTCCTAAAATTATTTAATGATGTTGGACCTTTCACCAAAATTCGTCATCTGCCAAAACAAGACACCTTCAGATGTGCCGCGTGCTCGGAAAATGCCGTCCTAATAGTGTCACGACTGGTCGTGCTTTTGCATAATTCAGGTGTAATAGGAAATTTTATACGGCACTCTTATTTATTTATGGAATCTGTATGGTTCCTCTAAGATCGTTCCCGATTTAAGATGATCAGATAACCTATCCCTACTTGGAGGAAGCATTAGGGCCCAATGCTGACAGGTCTGTGCTGTCACTGACATTTTTAATTATATTATCGAGCTTTCTGCAAGACTGCAACATAGACGACGCAAATGTGACTTTACTGCTCTGACCTAGCTAGAGCAAAATAGGGACAGTTGGCGTTTCACGGAAGTAATGGGAAATTAAAAATGTTAATCCTAGGTTAACTGGTAATTCTGAATTGTGTTCTGAACGTTAAGGTTCATTTAGGGTGCTGCGGGACATATATGCCGTAACCTGTGGAGGTAGCCAACGTCGGTGCAAGCCATTTATACTGCTCGTCAGTCTGACTTGCTCTTAGTTTCCACTTCCTGCTTCACTTTCAAAAATGGCGACTAAAACTTTTGCTGAACTTTCACCAAATGTTTGTATCTCTGAACCTCCTGAATTAAACTTTCCTCGATTTGTTCCATCTTTATTGGTCCAAAACAATCAACTCGAAAATTGTGGAGATGGAGAAGCAGCCAGAAATACTAAAACGGAAACATGCTATTACCAAAAGGACCAATCACAGCTCTTGCACCTTGCTCTCCATCTCCGCGGTGCTTAATTACATTTCTGGGGAGGTGCACGTCAGCTACGGCACTAGGATCTGTGATGGATCTGTGTATGCTCTATGTATTCTCTGTGCTGTTACCGAATCACCTTAGTATCAAAGTGTTAACACTGTGACAGGCTGGCGACCTGTCCCGCCTCTCATCCAATGTCAGCTGAGACAGGCTCCACCTCCCCCGTGATGCTCAACTGGATAAGCAGTAATAGATAATGAATGGATGGATCTAACCCTAATGTAAAACAAGCGTTCAGCACAAACAAAATGTTTTGGCTGTGTGGTGAGTTGCTGTTTAATCGCGGCTCTAATTTAATTAAATCAACACTCTTTCGTTTCAGAGTTACAGTTGGTAATACATCAGCCGTGCCACGGAGGCTCGTAAACCTTCCTATGAACTATCCTGCTGGATAAATGTCCTGACACGCACATTTTCAACATTCCCAATTTTGGAAGGCGGCCCGTGGTTCTCACAAAGAAAGAAAATAACACCATTGCAATGGGTTACAGTTAATAAATGTTTTATGTGTTCCTGTGATAACCTGCGTCTCTGTGCAGTGACCTACCTGCACGGTGTACATGTGAAAGTAAATCCTAATAATGGCCGCGTATCAAGGCATGATCATAAACATGGCATGAAGCGAAGGGGAAAATGTGAGTGATGGATGTTTTTCAAGGACATATCCATGATCATCTAACCGTAATGCACCTAGTACTTCAAATAATGTCTTCTTTTAGTGTGGTCATATGGCTGGAGCATGTACAGTCATGGATCTTTAACTTGGCTAGAATAGGTTTACCTTTTCCCCCCTCATATATTGTATGTATTATTGCCTTGATCTTAGCATGATCTCTGTCTCCACTTCTCTGTATCAGCACTCATCAGCAAACAGAGGTTGAATGGGTCACCGATCCGATGAGCGAGGCTAGAAACACCAAGGTCCTTTGTTTTCTGTGACACAGAAAAGACCAAACAGATGTTTTATGAACAGAGGAAAAAAGGGAATTAATTGATTCAAGCCAAAAGAAGTTTCCCAAATGCTGGCCTGATAATAGGGGAGCCGTCATCATTAGGATTGATGGCACCAATTTATTATTAATGATTCGTAAAATGAGATCCAGTAGACCCCATTTTAAATACATTTTCCATTACTGAGAAGCTGACAAGTAACACTGCTGATTTCACCACCAAAGCCTTTCATTGTCTCTCCTTCTCCTTTGGAAATACAGTACCTCCTCTTCACCCGGCAAAATGTCTCACTTTGGTGATGCTTGGATTGTCCCAAATTGAAAGCATTTGTTTAAAAGGCAAGATGTGAACATCAAGCCTTGTCACGGTGCCGTGATATTAAGGTGTTTTATTTTGTTTTAAACCACTGGATGTAATGTACATCCTAACAGATTTCCTCTTTCCCTGAAATGTCCTCCCATTGGCCTCAGACTTTGCAGCCATCTGCTACAATATGATATTCTGTCAATCAACCTGCCATCATTATAGCTAGTCGTACAGTATGAATTTAAATGCGAAGACATCCCATCTGCCTGTTAAGTCATTTATGGAACTCATAAATGAATATCCAAAATTTCCTTTGGTTAAAAAGTAAAGCGACAAAAGTGCTGATGAAATCGACGTGTAATAAACCAGATGGTGGAGATTAGCTCCTGCACTGCAGTGATACGGCAACATCGGGCTCAAATGTTTGTCTGATTGTATCATGAAGCTAGCCAGCTCGAAAGTAATTGCAATTTGAATGGATACAAAATCCCCTAAACTTGCCGAGACATCGCAGTTGATTTAAATACAGACAGCAGTTAAACTGCCTGCGGGGCCCCAATAAATTATTACACACACTCCCAAACCAGACATCTACCTTCTTACAGTAGATAAAGCTTCCACTCCAAAAATACCATTAGCAACGCCTAGAGTGTGCTTAATAATTGATGACTTTAGCATCCACGATAATTAAGAGTTAAGTGAGCTCGTGTGTAGGTGGGTGTTTGTGCACTTTGAGGCCCTGTGAATTCGTGTGGCGATAATCTTTGTTTCTGTATCCACAGTTGGAGCTCACGTGTGGTTGCGCTCCTGTTGAAAAGGTGGAGATTCCTGTTGAGCTGTGAAAACAGCATTGTAACATCCTGGTGGCTTGCCACTCATCCTCCTTTACACTCATGCTGATGTAAGGGGAGTTCCAGGAAGCCATTACTCCAAATGACTCTCATTTTCCTGGCAATATTCGAGCGCAGGGCAGAGGCGGTCTTTCCGGCCCTTAAAGCGGAGATGTATAACTTTTTGAACGCCGTCATTCACTCCAGCGGTGAGATGTTTAAAGCAGTGGCAGTGAAATTATTTTAAAATGCAAATTCAATCAGAAGGCCGTGTACGGCTGAATATGTCACCCAGTTACATAGTTGTTGTTGTTGCAAGATGACAGCGGCTTATTAACTGCTACGAATCAAAGCCCTCATCTTAACACGGAATCAAATTGTTAAGTTTGTTTTACTTAATTCTGCACGTCACACATGGCTGGGAATGTGCTTGTTAAATATACAGCCGCTCCTCACAGACATCAGTCTCTGGCGTCTCTTGCTTTACTTGAGGCAAATCCCCATTCTCTCAAGTTTAGCCATCTAAGTAATGAACTTGTCAATCACGCTTTGCAGTTAATGGCAATTTGGTTCTAAATAGCTGGTACTGTGAGATTTTGTGGTTGAAAATGAAACTAAATACACTACTGTCTTAATAAAAGCCCCTAATTATGATACTATTAAAAAGAATGTATACAGTATATGGCACATAGAATAAGATTATGAGTTTCGTATCAGCCCGCCTTTAAATTACTGTATTAGCGCGGATATTGGATTTAGCAACAAATAGTAGCAGCCTGCGCAGTTCATGTACATTAATATTAAACAAAATGCTTTTGAGACGTGGCATTCTATGGGCAAATGTATGTAAGATTAAATAAAGTATGAGCGAATAAATCTAGTTTATAGCAAACTATTGAATTTCAATCTAACTTTGCTAGCTAGCGCTAATAAAGTTTAGCTAGTTAAAGCTACGCCTGGAGTCGTTTCACTCAGGTTTTGAGCACCTCTCTTCAAATAATTGAAAATCTCCATGGTCTAAAAATCAAGAGCACAAACATCGGGTTTTAAAACGTGACGGTAACGTAATTTTTTTATTAGCGAACAACACAAATAGCTTCTCATGCTACTTGTGTTGACCGTGCTGCTTTCTCCGTCAGGTTAACTTAGTACAGAGCAGGTGAGTGGCCGGTGTTTGTGTGTGGAGGGTCTGGGGGGAGACGGCTTTGGGGAGCAAAGGGGGAAAAAAAAAAATATGCAAGCAGTGTTGTTTGAGATGTGCAAAAAGTAAACTTGACCCTGGCATTTTTAACATTGTATGGGAAACCCTGTGTTTCAACTGAACAGCTACAATACTTTATTTTCACAGAAGTTATTTTGACACGTCGCAGGCAGCAATCACAGGTAAAAATATTACATATAATGATGTCTGAGTTTAGCCGCTTCACTTTTACTGTAATTGCACTGTGCTCACTGTCACACTGTCATGACTTACGGGGACACTTGAAGAAAAGGGAGGCATAATAAATTTAATACTTGCTTTTGCCACAATGACAAAGGTTTTTTTTATAAGTCAAAACATCTGGTGCGAGTATAAAACATAAATAAAGAGCTTCAATGTCAGCTGTGTAGGCAGCGGGTTAAGAGAAGTTAGCGGCGTTAACACAGCTGGGTACACCGTCTTACTGTTTCTCTTGTAAATCCTGAGTAGGCCTGTTTTGTTTCAACCTAATCGCACCTTCCTCATGTGAGCACGGAGCAGCCATAACCCAACTCCCACTACAGCCAGGCAGAGATAAAACCAAATGCTCTGTGCTGTTCCGTGACATCCAGCCGTATTTAAAGCGCAACGTACAAGTAATAACCTGATGAGTAATACAACACAAAGTGGGCAGATGCTGGCTCTGGTGGGCAGTTTAAGATTTTCTGCTTAGTTGCCTGAGTGCTCCAGAAAAAAAAAAAAAAAAAGCAGGGTCACGTGGAAGGACTTAATTATAGAGTTAACGTGAGGATCGTTTTAACAAAGGAAGTCAGAAACTTGTATTATTAAATCATTCCACACAGTTTTATGCAACGCTGTGAAGGGTTTTGCTGCCTGATCAGCATTTATGAGTCACTCAAACCATCGCACCTGAAATTTGTTTCATTTATTTTACTTTGAACACATAATAAATCATAAGTGCTACAGTTACATGTGCATATTTTTTGTATTTATTCAGATTGAAATCAGTCACACACTTTGTAGCTCCTGTTTACAGTCTGTAAACAAGGATTAATTTAATACGGCCTGGTGATGACATGCGTCAACGCATTAAACCCACATGCACAAAAGGGTTGAATAAGTCATGTATTTGTCTTTCTCAGCGGCTACATACTCTCTTTGGCACGTCTTTGATCGGCTCCTTGAAGATGGATGTCTGTTCGGTGCAATAATTGCTGTTATTGCATTGCTCTTAATCAGTCTGATAACAAAGCACGCTTACTACTGCTGGAAACAATGCAAGGGGAGAAGACGAGGGGTAGCTAGTTAATGGTACGGTTGATGAAAACAATTAAGGCAAAACACAGGCTTCACTTAAACGCAAAACATCATGACTACATGGCCAATAGGTTCACACGCCACATTTTACTTTCTCCTTCTTTACGTTGCGGGAAAAGTCATCTGCTGCTTTGTAGCTTGTCATTCTCTCCTCGAGAGGAACCCTAATTTGCGTAATTTGAGAAAATGTACATACTATTAGGATGTAGTTCATCTAGCTGGAGTCTTTTAATGGACTGGTTTAGATGGACCTGAATGTCTTCCATCAGCAACTCTTCAAACTAACCTGCACCGCCTCCTTCCTTTTTTTGGAGGGGGGGGTTTACTTTTGGTTGGCAGACCAGTTCCATCTTCCTGCACAGCTAATGAGAATACATTGCCGTGAAGCAGTATAGAGTGCGTTAGTGTCGTAGCTGTCTTACGAGTACATGGGTGCCGTATTGGACACAACAATGGCACCAGTCACAATGTCGCTATGACTGATTTATCAAAATTTGAGGTCAAAAAACAGCAATTACCTAGCCTGCTGTAGCAAGACTCAATTCTAATCAGAATACGAGTCTGGTAACACGCCATTAGGGATGTTTTGTGTTTCAACCGACACAGACAAAAATGACCACTTGATATATTTAAATAGACAAGTGTTCCCTGTCCCATCTAACTGCTTGTTATTCTTTTAGATGTGCCAGCAAACATTTTATTGATGCACCTTTAAACTATAGCTGTTTCAGGATCACAGAGCCCCCTCCACACATTCACACCAAGGCAGATAGCGTTTATTTTAACCTGCTAAGCATACCAAATGAGGAAGATTACCATATCAAGGCAATTAAACACTATAGTTCACTGAAAGGTGGATCATTGAAAAATCAAGTACCTTCCTCAATAATACCCTATAGACAAACCATGTCCACCAGGTTTGCGTTGAAACAAGTGCTTAGAATTAATTAGCAAATGGTACTTGACCACGATCTAACACACAAACCGGGGTTTCCCCTTGTGTATATGATACGCGCACACACAGATGGGAAAAGAGGCAGAGCACAGAGGGATATACACGCACACACACACATACATACATATGTGTGTGTATATATATACACATATACGTGTATATATACATACACATATATATATATATATATATATATGTGTACGTATACATATCTATCTCTGTATATATATATATATATACATATCTATCTCTCTCTCTCTCTATATATATATATATATATATAGATATAGATATGGCAGACAGACACATATTTACCCAAATATTTACTTGCACATACAAACGTACATTTCTTCCCATCGTCCATGCAAAATGACTGCGCACTGGGATCCACTTTACATGTGCACAATAGCCACTTTCCATTATTCATTCTGTGTGATTCATTCCGTGTTAGTCTGCCTGAAAAATGAAATGCATGAATTCAAAACACACTCAGTACTGTACTGTGTAATTAGAGCGTATTATGCACTTAACTGCAATTTGAATAATACAATGCAAATCACTTTCCGTAGAGACTTTTAAAGGGTGGATACTTTGCTTTTTACTTACGCCCATCAAGACCGAAGCAAAAGAATTGAAAAAAAATAAAAAATAAAAAAAAGAGTCGGAGAAAAAAAAAAACTCTTAAAATCCCATTATGAGGGTCTGGCCTTCTACGTTTGACTCAGCTGTTAGCCTGGTAGCACTTTGTACAAGCCACATGATGTGTCTAGCTAATCGCAGCAGAACAGCTGCAACTTTTCTGCAATTGCAAAGCAGATGAAAATATATATGCCCCCTGATGTTGACCTCAATTGGCTTCAAGTCTTTATAGCAAAGCATCAATTCTCCAAAAAGCTCTGCTCCCCTATTAGTTATCTTTACCCCCGTTTATTTATAAAAGTGACTTATATTGACCGTCTGAGGCTTTCTTTCAGTCTCAGTTCTCATATCGTGCCCAGCGGCAGGCAGTCTTTCATAATTCAAGCCTCATAAGTCCTAAATTGAATCTTTGAGATGCATTTCTCTTAATGTAATCCAGATTTATTGAATTAGATATCTGCTTTAGATTTATTATTTGCGCTAAGCATATAAATCTATCAGGAGTTTTTATTTTACACAGTGCCTCAAATGGCAGAGGACTTTGAATGGGCTGACCATTAAATTGCAATTGCAAACTAACATGGGCTACATAAAATACTGTACTATTAAGTACTCGGCAAGTAAAGAGTAAAAGTAAATTATGTGCCGGGGCTTGTGCAGAACGGTTTCCTAATACAGAAGCTGCTCCAAGTTCAGAGAGCTGGAATATTGGCTCCACATAACTTAGACTGTGCGGCAGCCTTTTTACTGAGCCATGGAAAAATTGATTGCAATATAAACAGATTTTAATGAGTCTGATGATCACTGGAATTCAAAGCTAATTTGATGAGTATCACAACAAAATGTAGCTTTGGAAAACGTAGAGCAGACAGGCCGGTGCCAAAAATTACACATTTATCAGCGTATGAGATTCAGTTATTGACTGGATTTTTTTAAAATATTGACCACGCAGAGAACGTGTTCGCCCCCACACACGCTTTACAAGCAGGTCCTCTGAATATGATTCATCTCTTCCTCCAGTTGCTAAACGCACCTTCTTTGAACTCCTCCTGGTCTTACTCCAATCTATCCAAACTGTAAGTAACAAAAGGCGTCCTTTTCACATCTAGTTAACTCAGTTTGGGAATATTTTCACAAACAAGGTCTAGGCCAAAGCGTGATCAATGCGTCTCCCGGCCATTTCCACACTACATCTATCAAATTGCAAATTTTAGGGAACGGGTTGTGCCTGCCTAGAATTTATGACGACTATTAGAGACACTGGCATGAGTGCAAAACCGAGACAGTGGGAGAGAGAAATGTTTTTGTAGGGACTTTGCTTCAATAAAAAGATTAAATTCAGCATGAGCCAAAAATATTTCATTCTTAGGAGCCACAGAGTGCTGTATTCATGCCAGTGTCTAATCAGAGACCTAAAGACTGAAGTCCGGGGGGGTGATGCTGTGGTAATGGTGACACATTAAAAAAGTGTAGCACTTTCCTCCTTACAAGACCGACTCAACTGATAAAGCAAGACGGATCTTGTACTTAATGTATAAGACTATTCATTAAACACCACATTCTCTACTTTAACAGACATGGCTTTAAAAATAAATAAATAAAATTGATGCATATTGAATTCACACTGGCTCTATCAGTATTGTCACCAATTCATTTTCCTTTTACAAAACGTTGTGAACAAATATGTGTAGAGTTTAATATCTTAAAGCTGCACCAATCAATATTTTTTTTTTTAAAAGAACTGTGGAACAAATTACTACATCGACTGTAAAAGGTTTTTTCTAATGATGAACCCACTGAGATTTATCACCCGGCTCTGCTGTTCTCTTCAGCTTTTTAGAGCTTTTTAGCATCTTCCAAATCACCGGCTGCGTTTCCATGCGCACCATTGACCTGGTGTTGATCGCATTTGGGCTTTGGAGGTTACATGGATCACAGAGAAATCTGGTTATTCATGCCTGTTATTGATTACAAGGCGCCGTCAGGCTTACAGTGAATGATTGTGAGGATATATATATATACACGTGCTCCCTGTTGCACAAACGAACCCGCCGACAACACCGGTTTTGATGTTTCCATCCTGACCCAAGTGTCTCCACTGTACAAACAAAATCTTGACAATAAAGGATATTCTATTCTATTCCAATTAATTCTTCCATCACCAAAAGACAAAACTCTTATTTTTCCCCGTTATCACTCTCAAAGTGAAGCAGCCATTGTTTGTGTTTGTTTCGTCACTTGGCTGGAGCTGCCCCTGAGTAGGTAGTTGGAAGCGGTGCAACACTATCTCGCTTTCATTCAAAATACTCCACCGAGCATAACAGGGTCTCTGCCGCGACAAGGGCTTATCTGAGCAGAAACGATGATCTGATGTTTGCATGCACCCATTGTTTTTTGTTTTTTATTTCCCTAGTCCTAATATAGAGCTGTCTTCTGCAAAAAGTTCATAAACCAGGGTTGCAAACTCTCCCACTTTTGCCGACAGTCACACGCTTTCAGTCTTCATCTGCACAAACCAATCTCACACCAAATAAGAGGAAGCCTCAAGGCCTCTCCTTCTCGAACATAATATAGGTTAAACCTGCTTTTCTTTCTCCGCACACAGGACTGAACATAAAGCGTTTTCCAAATTTCTGCACCAACCAGAGAGCAAAAAAAAAAAAAACACATTTCAGCTCCTTTTAGTGTCTGTTTGCAAGGACAAATTAACAGACTGTGCAGTGGGTTAGACTTCAGGGGTGAACACAGACTTATATCACATCAGTATCACAGAACACATTTTACAATTACTCATATATTGCAGATTAAGATGTCAATAAAATGCCATGTTAATATCTAAATAAACTCTGATCTGTTCACTTAGGTCATGTCATGTTTTTCATTATGATAAATATAAATATATAATGCCTGAACTAGGAAAATATGGCAACAGGTAGCCATGGCAACAATGAAAGCACATTCTGCGGTACTACACACAGCTGTATTAGATTTAAATCCTCGTCGATTTATAGATGCAAAATGTTATTATTACTTTTCAAAGTCTGCAGATTTGCTCAGATTAATATGATTAATTTGTAATTTTACAGGTTGTTGTTAAGGACGAACCTTTTTTTCTGTTGGGTTAGTTAAAATTAAATTAAATCAGTTTACCATTAAATCAATTATCTATATGCTAGCTGCACAGATTAACAGATTAAATTATGATGAACACGGTGGAGACCAAAAAAAAGTGCTAAAAGACAGCCAACTTCATGACTCCTACTGAATGCCAATATGCTAATATTGCTCAGTGTTTGCCAGAGGAATAAATAGGCAAAAATGTATTAGTATGTACACAATAAAGTGTTAACAGTTGGTTCTGACGCCTCCAAAAAAAACATACGCATTTGGTTTAAAACTTCCTTGTTTTATTTTTCCTTGTTTTATTTTTTTTTAATTGTGCCAGGAAAAGGAGGATTAAAGGATGGTCTGAAAGAGCTGCCATTTCTTAAGCTGATGTATTACCATAGCTGTTGTGAATGCTTTGGGGAAGAGGTCTGAACGGGGAGAACACTTTATTATAATGCTCGCTTCCTGGGAGAGGTACTGGGAGCCGGCTTTGAAGAGCTCGGCTAGAATAGGGTCAAGAGCACAAGTGGATGACTTTATCCTGCTAATTGCAACACTGATTGCATCCTCTGTCATCATATTGTAAGATGACATGGAGGTCGTGGACGCGGAGATCTCCTGAACTTGTTTTTAGCGTCTATGGCTCCCGTGGTTTTCATTCAAAACCGAGTCGAATCGCTACAATTATCAATCGATGTTTCATTATGAGGCTTTAAAGCAACGGAGGGGTTTTGGAAGATGCTCAATTGTCGAAGACGGGGTTGTTTTTGTGTGAAATCAGCTCTGAGGCAACGCCATCTAATTTGAGCAGAACTGTGTCTGCGGGGAGTTTTTATCATTGATTGTTAAAATCTACAAGGTCAACAACTGAGTCTGTGTCATGAGGACACTGTAACTTCACAAGTCAGGGTCATTTCATAGAAAACAGAAGTGCCGAAAAAAATCGCATAACAAAAACAGACAAAGGCAGTCACATATGGCAGACAGCTCTAATGACCACAGTGAGTATTCAAAGGGTAAAATGTCAGTAAAAGAAACAGTTGGAGGAGAAAATAGTGTTTTTTCCTTTTATCTGGAGTATAAAAACTATCATTTGTGCGGCTGAGGCAGTTGAAGAAAGCCAATACTGAGTTTGAAATACAAATTAAGGGCCCATGGGGAGATAAAATCACTAATGAACACTTCAGGTTCTGGTCTTGGCTGAGTCTGACTGAGTCATCCACTTGATTTTGCTCTGACACCTGCCATATTATTAAATTTGAATATATCAATTCAAATCTTTTTGCTTTCGCACAAAGTGAGAAACTGCTTCTCCAAACAACACCAGGTCTGGAGTCACGACACGACAACTTGAGCTGTTGCTGGTGAAGCACTACACACATTTGAATAACGGCTGCCGCAGCTGACGGAATGAGACTGAAGAAGTCATTAGAAGTAGGAAGTAGCTGACAAGATGAGCTCAGTGCACCACATCAGGAACAGGAGGCTGAAGCCTCCACCGACTGCTTTTGCTGTTGGACTGCTTACGGTGCTGAGTAACCTTGGAACAGGGGTTATTGCAAAAGCCCTCCGTTTTATACTATATAATATCTCATGGCCTTGTGTTAAATCAGGAAAACATAAATGTGACTTTACGTCCCTAAGCCTGTAGAGCCCTGGCTATACAGTATTTACCTCTGTCTTCAAAGCTGTAATAACAACAATAATAATCCATCCATCCGTCCGTGTATTATCTATATTCACTTATCCTTAGAGGGTTGAAGGGGCAGGCACCTATCTGCTGGTCTATCCGCAACACAAGCAGATAGGCTTCACAGCATTTCTTTGGACTGCAGGAGGAAGGCAGAGCACAAATAATGACAACAACACTTCCGAGTAGGAACCAGATTCATTGGCGGTCTAGGCTTGGACTGCAAGAGCTGTGATTGGTCCGCTTTGTAGTAGCGCATCTCTGACACTTTAGTATTTCCGGGTGCTTCTCCATATCCGCAGATTTCAAATTGATTGTCTTGGATCAGTAAAAATAGACCACACCGAGGAAACAGAGGTTAACTCAAGAGGATTGGAGATACAAACATTTGTATGACTCGTCTTTGGTAAACTTTCTGCGAACTTTAGGCGAAAGTTTCAGTCGCCATTGTTGAAAGTGAAGCAGGAAGTGGAAAGCGAAGCAGTAGGTAGAAACAAAAATGAATCCGACTGACAAAAGAAGACACAGCGCCAACTGGCATTTTTACAGTGCAAGCCAGACTGATGAGTGCACAAGTGTAAATGGCTTAAATGGTGTTGGCTACATGCGTAGGTTATATCTTGCAAAGCTCTAAATGAGACTTTACACCTGAAATCATTCATGTAAAGTAACAATTTAGTACATTTACACCTCTGATTAGCTTCTAACCTGCATTTATAACTAAACTACTCAACCTTATAGATAGATAGATAGATAGATAGATAGATAGATAAATAGATAGATAGATAGATAGATAGATAGATAGATAGATAGATAGTTGCTTGCACGGTAATGCATTAGTAATATTGAAGATCTGTTAAGCACACACTTGCTTTGACTTGTAAGGCTGCATTTTTAAATTCATATATCTTATTTCTCCCTACAACAACTGCAGGGAATAAAAGACTGTGGCGGAAAAAAGAAAAAGCTCAATCAGAAAACATGGATCAGCTCCAGAACGACATTTTCTAAGAGGTTTGGCAAACAGTTGAGTGAACGGCGCTTCTGTCTTGTTTCCCTTTATAACCCAACTGTTAGCTCAATGGCAATTGAACATATGTCATGCGGAATTGACGGAACTGCACGGTATGAAATGTAATCGAGGCTTCGGATCATAAGTAAAATGTTCTACAGCAGTATTTGTGGTTGTGTACACTCGAAGCTTTGCAGATGAGATTTTTTTTTTCTCCACTGCAGGCTTTCTGACAAGCAAGTGTTGTACTACTAACGCTGTTCTACTCAAAGGCCCCATATGCCATGACAGCGAGCCAGCATGAGAGGGAACTCAGCAAACCTTCATAAATAAATTACAATATTTACACGTGTGTTTTTGCCGTGACATTAAAACGCGCCCTGCTGGGAAAAAGTCCTATAGTAGACGTGTGCAGCTGATGGAGATCTGTTTATCTGCTGCAGTTGATATTCCACTTAAAACAAAGTAATGTGGCCATTTCAGGATAGTGTACAAAACCTCTTTTCAGTCGGGGTCATGAATATTTGAAAGACACACACCTAAGACGAGGAAAATGTTTGAGGAAACGTATATGTCAAGTTATTTTAAGCTTTAAATTGCAATGATTCATTTGCACCTCACCTGAGGGTTCTGGTTTGTGTGGAGGTCCACCTTCACCTACATGTTCCTCTTCTTTATGCATGAGCTGGCCTAGCAAATCACATTTAGACTGCTGAATAAATTAAAAGCAAATGAGGGAAAAAAACACAAAAATGTAAAGTTCAAAATGTAATAAGGAAGACCACTGAAACACCTGTGTGGCGTTTGAGGCCGTGTCCTGGTGGACCACAAGTCAGTGATTAACACTTTCACACATGTGACCAGGCTTTGAATTTATTCTGCTCTTAAAATATACTTAACATGACCACCTGATATTTATTCTAGTCTGTCTTCATCCTTCAGCGACTTGTGACCCATCTAAATCACTTTTCAGTGCAACGTGTGTGTAATCTAAAACTACATTAGACTTTAAAAGGACCCCAGTGAGCTCTAAAAACAACATCACACTGAGCATAAAGTAATAATGCACGATTAAGCACGCGTCCCGTGTCAGTTATTATTTGAAGGCGATAGCTGTATGCCCGGACTTGTGAAATTCAAATTAAAATGCACGGTATAGCGCAAAATATTTTGAATTAAAACCTGAGTCTATAAACTGCAGCAGACCGTTCAGTATGAAATGAACACTCAAGTTAACCATTATTTCTTGTGGGCTCTTAAGTCTATGAGGAGGATATTAGCAAATGTGCTTCACTATCTTTATATTTTCTGGAAGGGAATAAGTAGATAACATGCAAACTGTAGAATTAAAAATTAGCCCATGGGTAACATGAAATATAGGTCAGAAAATGAGAGGAGGGAAGGAAAGAAAGCAGCTGACTTTTTGCTGCTGGTAAAGGGACAATAAAACATCCAATCTTCCAAAACAGCCTTGTCATGGTCCCTAAAGCCAGAACTACTTAACACCAATGTGACCAAAGTGGTTTAAACAGACCAGCCAGCATTCGCATCATTAGAGCCCCATGATATTACTGCCAGGGTTAAAAAGGTTACTGGGCAAGAACCAAAGAGACCATGATGACATAATGATATTCCCCCTACAGTGGTGGCACATTCTCCAACCCCGCAGACATAAAATCATGTGCAAACTGGCAGCAAGCGAGCTGGGAATTCACTGGCCGGTCCCAGAAGTGGGTGGCGCAGGTGGAAATGTGACTTTGAGGTAAAAAGGCCTCCTACATTTCAAGCTACGGCCAAGAAGCTTACACCTGCAGCCCAGACGCACATCAAGCAGACGAAGCACTTCTGGGACAAATCCCGCAGAGAGCAGGTATCCATCAAAGTCAGTCTGGAGTCACTCGACTTCCACATCCTTCTCAGTTTCATTTAATCATAATGGATCTTAAACTATGAGATGCAGCAGTGTATAAAGTCTGTTTCACAGTATTTGCAATAAAAAGAAAGAAATGAGTGATGGATTAATAGAAAAAAACAGATTCTTCTGTGTGTGGTTTATCGGATTTTGTTTGACTAGGCTGTAAAAATGAAATTAATAAGCTAGCATTACTACTTCACTGATGTATGCCTCTGACAACCAGTTAAGTTAAACTCTTTGTACGTAGGAAACGTATGTAGGAAAGACTTTGAAAAATTTAATAAAAGTGTTTTTGCAGAATATTATGGCATTACTGAACATAAACTGTATATAAATATAGACAACGTGTCCCCACTTCCTTGCATTGGCCAAACAGAAGCTAGTGAGTTTGGAGCCAGAGTTTGTGTAGTATGGTCTGAGAGTGGAGCCACCGCAGTTACTAAGAAATGCTGGATTATACACTACTTATTTATTTATTTATTTATTTATTTTTCCTACTCTTACGATCCTGCAGGACTGCTTTATGGAGAGGTTGGCATGGCAACTGCTAGTCATCAGGTCACATCCTGTTTCTATAGCGTCAAATAATTAAATCAAACCTTATCAGAAAATTGACATGCATCAGTATCAAATGAACTACCTGAAATGAGAGAAACTATTCTAAAAAAAAACCAAAACATTTTTACGTGTATTGTCGTGTTTTAGTTTGGCCCAAGTCCCATCCACTAACATGGAGGAGGTGGAGCTTATGACCTATACTGCAGCCAGACACCAGGGGGAGCTCTACTTGCTTTGGCTTCACTTCTGAAGAGCTGTTCCGCCGTCCATCTTTATTTACAGTCTATGCCATAGACCATTTGGATATCAAATGCCCACTTCATCATTTAATTGTATTAGAGCTTCGTGTGGAGCTGCAGCAAAGCATTGTCAATTATGTCGACTAGATATATATGTGGAACACATTCAGGTATCATAATGTTTACATTCTTGCACAATTAACGCGGCTCCTGCTGTCAGGCGTGCTGGAAATTAACCTTTTGTCATGGTTCTCTTTTTTTGATTCCTGTGTTCATGTTTTGAGTTTC
>JASGAT010389659.1:0-15149 GCA_030220025.1 Chelon auratus
ATTTATTTAATCTAGGATCCCAATTTGTTCTCATTTGGCGATCAATACTAACTCCATAAACTTTTCCACATGGGTGCTGTTATCATTGTGCCCTCATATCCCGTCTTCTGACAAGCAAAGTGAGTTTTTTATTTATTTTTTGTTTTCGTGCAGTGAGTCAGATAACCAACGGACTGACAGGGCCACCAGCCACTCACGTGCCCAGGTAGTCCCACACCAGCCCCCCCATTGGCTGCTGAGAGGCAGCGGGGGGAGGGGCCTGTTTTCGCGACTGCTGAGAACGCCACAGATGAGAGGCGGAAGGACTTCTGGGGTGTTATGAGCGCGCACACACACACACACGAACATGAATGCACTCACACAGATGCAGAACCGCATGGATTACACACATATTAGTGTGTACACAAAGATGATGAAAGAATAGAGGAGGATGTATGAAATGGTTGGAGAGGAGGGGAAGAAAGAAGGGAGAAGGGGAAGGGGTGAGTGACAGCTAATGAGTTAGTTGTATAGAGAACATTATCAAAGACTCTAATGGAGAGAATGAGCATTATCATTTCAGCAGGTAAAGACAATCTTTTCATTGATTTAGTTTCTCTCAGTGGTAACAGTTCTTCTCCTCACTTACCTCTCCAGTTCGTGGATCTTTTTCTCCTTGTCGTTCTTCTCATTCTCCATCTCCCTAAGGATCTCCAGAAGTCGTTCCACCTCCGACTGCGCCTTCCCAGCGTCCTCCTTGTGCCGGGTCACTTCCTGCTCCAGGCAGGAGATGCGTTCAGAGAGTTCAGCGCTGGCCTGGGACTCCGTCGCCGCGCTCTGAGCCTGGAACAGAAATTAATTTGCGGAAATAAACTGAGCGGTAGCTTTCAGAATGAGGTGAAGGCCGTCTGATCGAACTGATAATGGACTTGATGAAAGTAACACATGGCTCTGTGAACTATTTTAGGGTAAAACGGGTCAATAATTGCCCTTTTGGAAAATAAAATGACATTTACAGACATGTCATTCAGAGTGCAGACACACATATGCTTCTATATACCAGACCATCAGAGAAACACATTTAGCACATCAGGGCGGCTCTGCATTGTGCTTAAAATACAGACTTTGACAGATTATGTACAAGAGATACAGCTTTCTTCTCTTTATTAATAATTTTCGCCATGCTTATTTTCTAGGGATTGAACTTTTAGCTTTTCTCCATATTTTCCATAAAACGTCGCCACAAGAGGATCTAATTTTTAGGGAAAATTGTGGTGACTAGTGTGTTTCTGAGGATGTGACTCACCAATTTAACAGTCGGCCATTTGCATGTGTCTGACAGTCAACAGACATCTCTGGCCCTAATTTTGGTGGCGTGTCCTGCACAACACTGGCAGCAGCTGGACCTCTGGCAGATTTTCAGACAGTTCAGCACGTTGCATTGCACGATGCACGGGTGGAAAGCTTTGTCCAACAGTTTGCAGCTCTTTATTTTGCCACCTAGCTTTCAAGCTAATCCCAGCTCTTCCTGTTTCGCCTTTTGAATGACAAATACCTTACACTGCCACCTGCTGGCCTGGGGGCCATTGGCTGTAGTCTTTGCGGCGTGTTCAAGAGCAAATCTTTGCTGTCGACTCAGGTGGTTGCTGGTGGATCTATGATGTGTGTGTCTGGGGCTTTACAGCTGAAAATAGTAATTTGTCTGGACGCATATAATGAAAAGTCTGCTTATTATAACTGGAAACTAAGGCAAAGAATTGACAGCTATACTACTATGAGGGTGTAGGTACTATGGTGTTTTGGGGGTTTGGGCTAAGATGCTAATAGGTATGCTAACGTGTTTACCATCTTAGTTTAGTGTGCTAGGATGCTAATATTTGTTTGCTAGTAGAGTACAGCAGTATAAAGTAATAAATCACAGCATTAAAGGTGTTATTTTATTCCATTATTCAATTAAAGTTGTACCTTATAAGCTGAAGACAGCAGTTCCTTCAAGTTGGGTGCCCTCACCTATTCTTTTTGTGTGTATAAAGATTATTATGAGCATGAAAAGTTCATTTAAAAAGAAAATTAAAACCGAGCTCCTTCCTTCGTCACTGAAGACCCAGAAAATGAGAAAAGGGAAGAAAAGAAATAAAGCAAAGAAAAATAAAACAAGTTATAAGCAGCTTAGAGGTTAAAACAGCTGAGTGTGTTTCCCAGAAGCAAATGTTGCTCTTGGGACAGATTGACTTTTTGTGTGTGTGTGTGTGTGTGTGTGTGCACACGCCTTGGTCCCACAATGCCTAAACCCTATTAGTTTTGGAAGTGTGCAACAGTTTTTACAGGTTTTTATGTGGAGAGGAAATGTTTGTGCGTCTGACGATACCAGAATATCTGAGGGAAAGAAGAAGACAAATAAGAAAGGGACGAGAGAAACATCACACACACACAACGTCACATGCGTAATGTCTATTTTTCCCGTCCACGGTACGGTAACACAAGAGACTGGGAAATAAAATCTCATTAGAGAAACTCCTGAGATTCATTGGCACCTTCATACACATTCGTCTCACACATATGCATCAGCACGCACACGGACCTACATATACATTCAGGGTGTGGTGGCGCTGTCATCTCCAGTGTGTGAAAATGAGTGTAAGGCTGTCAGCAGGCTGTCACACACACAACATTTTATGGGCTGCCGTGTGGGAGAGAATACGTGATTTGTTCACGCACACACACACACACACTCTGTCTTTTCTACTGGAAAATAGCTAAAAGAAAGCAAGGAGGAAGAGAAGAGATGAGGGTTTCCATATAATGCATTAATATTACTTTATTGGGACTTGTTTGTCCATCATGGTCACCATTAAGCCAAATAAGATCCACCTGTTTCTGTCAAAATGGACCGAAGTCAAAAGGCGGGTGTCACACCAAACTATCATCCAAAAACAATGTGTCCGGACCAATAAGTTGCACTTGAACGCACGCAAAAGAGTTTTTTAATGATGTGAAAGACAAAAAATGTGTGTTCTTTGAGCTGGGTCATTTGTCTTTTCTCCTGCATTGGTCCACTAAAGGCTCTTGTAGAGGACTGCGGGACATAGACGCTGATCTCTAGCTTTTTTTGCCAGTTGTGGAAACAACCAAGCGGACCAATGACAGCTCTTGTAGTCTGTGTTGTTGCGGAGCGTAGCTGCATTTTTGGGGAGGTGCACGTCAGTTACGGCGTTAGGGTCTGCAAACTGTTGGTGTACCTTCTGGATCAACTTAATGCAGAAGTCTAAACAGCCTATAACATGAAAAGCAAATCAAAACTGTCTGAAAAGTTGCCGTCAATGGTCCGATTAGTGGCAACGATGCGGGACACACCACCAGTGCCGGGGCCCCAACACTGGCCAACAGCCAAAAGTCACTTAAATTTATGGTCTTTTGGGCTTAGCTGACCTTTTTGAGTTGGTTCTCCAGTTTGACACACTCCTCTCTCTTCTGTTCCAGACTGATCTCCAGACTTTTCAATCTGTTGTCCTTCTTCAGAGTCGAGGAGGCGAGAGAGGAAGCCTTCTCCTTCAGATCCAACACAGACGTCTAGAAGGAGACAAAAAAAAAAAAGAGACAAAAAGTGATAAAGAAGTCAACACCTCAGCGTCTTGCTGCTGAACAATCGGAGCAATCTGGCAGTTTTAGATACGTAATTATTAATAAATCAAGTTGTAATAACTTTAGAGCTATGCTTTAATGTCTTCTTCCACAGTTAGCCGTTGACCTGTCTCTTTTTTCAGGCTCGGTCCTTTCATCCATGAAGTGTCTCTCCCTTTCCTTTTCTGGTCTTTTCCTCTTTTGGTAGGGGCAGTGAAACAGAAACCAACGGGACCAGAGGGAGAGACACTCAGACGTGTAATTTTACCCTTGACTGACAATACCAACTCCAGACTACGGATCATCATGTTTGACTGGGCTTCGGTCAGACAAACCTTGCTGCTTACTCTGATTATATTTAGGTGCGCATATATACCGCCAGTGTCGGACAAACCCCACATCTGCATTTAGCCGTGTAGACAGGAATGCCTGTTTTCTCTGAAAGTTTTCCCATGTATTTCTCAAATTATACAATTGGACTGTGACAGGTTTTATGAGCCCACAATCACTAAAATTAGCCGAAGAGTCCAAGTCAAAAAAGGCACAAAGGACTTTTCACTACAACAACGATATAATTACCCCTTTAAAGTTTGACTTTGGTAAGTTTTCCACTTGAGTTTTCCACTTGAGAGCTCGAAGAAAGATTAATACCACTCTTCATATGGCGTTTGTAGATGCAAAACACTACTTACATGTGCTGTATATGCAGTATCTTGTGTGTACGAATGAATATATACAATTTGAGAAAGTGTTTTTCGTATGTCACAAATTGGGACACGCCCCCGAGTCCTGGATGAGTCAAAAACTTTTCATTTTTATTTTCCAGCAATTACTAAATTTATTTGTTTTATTGCATGTTTGCCGACCCTATAGCTCCACAGGGGCCATGTACACCGATCAGCCACAACATTATAACCACTGACAGGAGAAGTAAATAACATTGACCATCTTGTGACAATACAATGTTGTGTTGGGAAACTTTTGGACGTGGCATTCCTTTACATGGATGTTACTTAGACATGTACCGCCTACCTAGACCAGACCAGGCACCCCCCACTCCATAGCAATGACACTCAAGTCAAGTGAAGTCACAATCACAAGGTGTTGACCTGGCCTTCAACTTCACTACATCCCGAACTGGTCAAGTATCTGCGGGATGATGCTCCCCTCAACCCACAGGACCCAGAGACCCCCCACTAATAACATCCTGTTTCCAGACACCACAGCACACCCTCAGAAGGCCCATGTCCACTCTCTGTTGAGTTGCAGCTGATTTGGAGACACAGGGGAGACCTAGATAATATTCGGAAGGATTGGTCATAATGTTATGCCTGATCGGCGAAGAGCCAATTTGTTGGTTCTGATTTCTAGTCACGTTTTTTGTCTACAGAGTTATAATTCACTATTTTCTTGATCGATAACATTCTTATAAAATAAATAATTAGACAACCTTTTATTTAATGATGGTTTTCCTTAAATGGTTAACTCTAGCTTTCATGCTGCACGGCCCGACTGCTGCGATGTGAATAAAGAGGAGACAAAAGCGCTCCGTCATCCCCCGTCTCTCCCTCTCTGCCTCTGCTGTTGTGTTTTGCTCAAATCGCAAAGGTCACAGCGAGAAGAATTCAGCTCTGATCGCTGTTTCTGTTGTTTGTGTGCCTTGCGTTTTGTCGTCAGGGAAACGCGACTGTTTTATCGCCGCTGTCCTTCAGCGCGAGGACCTTGGGAGGATTTGAGGTCTGCTCTACAGTGATGCATCCATCAGGTTTTCTTGAAAGGAACACAGAGCGGGCGTGGGGACAGAGTGTGTTTTTCTGACTTATGGCTCAGATGTGTGTGTGTTTGTGGATTCCTTCAGTGAGTCTCCTACCTCGCGGTCGGCCAGGTCAGCCTGCAGCTGGGAGACTTTCTCCCTCAAGTCCTTCAGCTCCTTCTTGCTGCTCTCAATCTCCTCCCCCTTTTCTCTCTCCTCCCTTTCCCGCTGCTCCTTCAACCGCTCGATGATACGCTCCTGGCCACGGACAGATTTGACAGATAGAGGGACAAGAGAGGAGTTGAGAGATGGAACGGCGAGCAGGGGAGAAAGAGGTAGAGGGATGGATGGAAAAATGAGAGAGACAATAAAAATCACCTCATACGCTCCAACAGTTATTCACAGTCACTCAATATCAAGTTTCTATACTAATAACAGTCGCATTAAACTTTATGTACATGGCAGCTCTGACAGGATCTAACAGCCAACAGCGATTTGAGACACGTAATAGCTTTTGGCTCGAGATGCAAAATTCACAACCACTAAAACACAATAGCCGATCTCAGCGGCTAGAGGACAACACGGCGGCTGGTTCAAGTAAAAGTACAAAAGTTCACACATATAAAAAAAAAAATAAAATAACTAATGCACAAACCCAGAGAAGGTGTACTGGCTCGCCTCTGTGTGTTCATGATAATCTATCCCTGCGAGGACCGATTTCGCTTTTAAGAGTGAGAACGTTGCACACAGTTTGCCGGCTAATGTTAGAATTACATGAGATGTCCTGTTTCTTACTGCTCCTACTGCCATTATGACTAGTTAAAAACAAAACAAGATCAACTAACGATTAGGAATGCACCAAAAATTTTCAGCCGAAAACAGAAAATGCAGTTTTGGGCCATTTTCAGCTGAAAATTGCTGCAGTTGTTGCTTGCATCATCACAAGATCCTGTTTTGGCCGCGTTGTTTCGGTGATAAAGTCCAAACATTTTCGACCGGAAATGGCCAAAAACTGCATTTTCAGTTTTCGGCCCAAAATTTTCGGTGCATCCCTACCTATGATAAAATATCTGACCGCCTGGCCTAAGAGATTTTTATGCATATATGCTGCCAGAAATTGGTTTAGCAATATTAATCAAGCAGTAGTTTTATCATTTTGAGTTGAACAACTAAACAGAACAGAATTAAGCTTGAGTTAAAGGTGAGGCCCTTTCTAAATATAAACTGATTTGCTTGTCATCCATCGCTCTGTTGCTAACGACTCGTCACTGCTGGATGTTGCAGGCTGCGGTTGCCTAGGTAACCTCTCTTGCTCTCTTTCCGAGCGAAACAAGCAGAACATTAAAAAATCTCTCTGGTGTATGGACGGCGTTAGCGCCCCCCTCCAGGAAGTGACATTCGGTGCAAGGAACCAAAAGCTTGCCATTAACGTTTTGGGAATGTTGTGCCTTAATCGTACGTCAATTGAGTGCATCAGACACTCTGATTGGTCGTCGCCTCAAAGTTGAGAGTAGCTCAACTTGTCCACTTTGTGTCGCCAAAGATTTTTTGGCTGCCACTGCTACCACTCACAGCATTTCCTTAGCATTTGACTTCCTGTGCGTACTTCCCGGACTTTCTTTGTTGTATATGAGATATTAAGAAAAAGTAGTTAATGAGTTTATCCTTTACACAGGGACATTCATTCATTCATTATATGTAACCTCTTGTCCTCTGGAGGGTTGTGGGGAGGCTGGAGCCTATCCCAGCTGTCATTGGGCGAGAGGCGGGGTACTTTGTACGGGGAAAAAATTATAAAATAAACTACAAACAGCTCCAAATACGACATGCATAAAACTTGTTGTCCCACTTTGATATGTTACACTAATAGAAAGCCGTGTGTTTCAGACAGAAACAAGAAAACAGGACATGACAACACAAAGAATAGAAATCAAAAAACGTCAAATATGTACAATACAAAGAAAATGGAAGGAAAAAGGTCGTCTGAGCAGAGCAGGATGTCACCCTGCCAACACTCACACATCCAGCGGACACCGTGAGCATTAGTCACTGGACGATTAATAGCCCTGTTTCCTGTGCAAGAGCAAAGGAGATTGAGCTGGTAACATAAATCGGGCATAACAGTATAAAAATATATACTCTCATCAAACTCTTTAAAGTCTCTCTGCTTTAAGTGTCACTGGTTGGATTCCCAGAACCAGGTCCTCACAGATCTGAGTCATAAAACTGGTGGTTCTGTTTTGTGTCCTGTATAATACCTGGATGTTCAAACACAAGCCGTAAGTCTGATAGTCCTGAGCCACGTCGCTGCAAGTTCCTAATCTTTTATGAACACAGGCTGTGAATGATTTAATAAAGACAGAGCCGGTGTGATTATTGGTTCATTTCCACTCATGCAGTCATTTGGTCATGGCGTGGGTGGTCGGCGGTTTCGCTCATAGTGGTTTTATTAACGTAACCTCCTCGCTCCGGAGCTGACCCGAGGTTGACCAGCGGTGAGTGTCCTGTGGGTGTGCATACCTTCTCAGCCAGAGCCTCCTCCAGTGTTCCCAGTGCAGTGTCTGTGTTTGAGGTGTCCGTCTGCAGAGACTTGACTCTGTCTTTCAGGCCGCTCAGCTGTTTCTCTTTATCCCTCAGCTGATCCAGCAGGTTCTCAATCTGCACGGAGGAAAAAAAAATAACATGTTGTTCTTGATGCACAACTCACTTGTCGGCCATTAAATCATATTTTATTGGCAGGTTGTGAGTTCTCAGACTCAAATATGATAAACAGGAAATATATAGACAGCTTTTAAACCATTAGCTTGAAATGAAATATATTTAATTGTAATGATAAGCAAATGTAAGAAAACACATCTGTACATGCCGTTAAGATGCAGCCAATTAAAGCATAAATATACAGTGAACTAAACCTAACATTGCTTTTGCAGTGTGAGCACATGGAGACATCAGTTAATCACTTGGGTTTACCTTCATGAGGTACTCTGTCCATGTCAGACTTTCAAAAATAAAAAATGAAAACAGCAACTAATTTGCTGGAAAGTATGCTAGACTTTCAAAATTACTTTCAAAAGTAAATATCTTAGCAGTGGCTCTAAAGTTAATTATGAACAAATTAGGGGTGGGCCTCGATTTAAAAAAAAAATCTAATTAATTTGAGGCTTTATAATTAATTAATCTCGATTAATCACATTTTAATCGCATAACAACAGCCAAAAACCCAACATTTTTCAATTTAAATGGATTTTAGTGGACGACTGAATCAAATAATAGACACAGTCATGAATATTGTGAACTCAAGCTCTTTTAATGTCTGGAAAAAATGCATTTAATTGCATTTCAGTTCAAAACAGTAGAGCTCGATTACTCCAGTTTGATCTATGATAGATTAAAGAACTGTTTCTGTGAGACTCGAACATCACTTGGGGTCACCTTCAAAATAAAAGCCTTCATCGGTAAATAATAGCTGATGGACAGGCTCTTTAGAAGTTGAAAAAGACTCCATAAAATGGACCAACAGGAAAGACTTTGTCTATGTCCAAGTTTTAAAGAAAGAAAGAAAAAAAACACTCATCTACTTACAGAAAGACCTTCAGAATAAAAGCTCATCAAGGTACTCTATAAAAGACCTTAGCAGAGACTCTAAAATGAATTCTTAACAAATACCGTAAAACAAAACATAATATGAGTAATTTCTTTAGGTATTCTCTGTTTCTATGCTCTTTCCCCTCACAAGCCTACTCTTGAAATAGACAATTTCTCGTAAGAGGATTTTTATGTGACTCGTTTTTTACACGAGGAAGACTAAGAGGTGCAGACAAACACAAACCATCGCTAACTTTAACCCTTACAGATCTGCAGATCTTCTAGCAGATAAATTTTCTGCATAAAAAAAAAACAAAAAAACACCAAATCAGCAGAAAACGGGCGACGGAGTCACTGTTTCCCTGAGCACACAATGAGTGAGTGTGTGTGCACAGATGTGTGTGTGTTTGTCTTTCTTGGAAGACCAGCTTGAGATTTAGACCTTAGGAATGAGTACGATTTCTGGAAAATTGACGACGTTGAGGCTGTTTGAGAGTTCAGACTTGGCTGCAGGGTTAAGGTTAGGATTAGGTCTAGATTGAGATTAGGGTAAGAATTATGGCGATGAGGGTCCGCATTAAGACGTGTGTGTGTGTGTGTGGGAGAGAGAGAAAGAGATCAGAGACAAAGATAAGGATAAGTCAGCTTTGTGGTCTTCATTAACAAAATGGACGAACAAAAGGCTGAACAGTACAGAAATAAAGGAAAGCTTATGTAAAGTCTTCCTACGAGCAAACTTGGGTGGTAACATTACAAAACTTCAACCTCCCCTTCTCTCTCTCTCTCTCTCCATTCTTTCGCCTTTCTTTTGCCAGAAAGAAAGGAAATCAAGCGATTGACAACCTCTCACAAAACAAAAAAAAAAAAGGGAAAGTCAGATTGGTATGTAACCTTTGACTCCACACACACTGTTACAGTACCGCAGAGAATGTGAGTGAGTGAGTGTGTGTGTGTGTGTTCATACAGTAAAACTGTTCCAGCACCTCATTAATCAACCGTTGACCTGACAGCTTGACTGACACGTCCTCCTCCTCCTCGCTCTCTCACGCACACCAACACACACTCTTTGACACTGAGCGGCAGTGAGGCTCTTTGATCCTGTCTGCATTTCCTGAAACTGACAACTGCTGGATGGCTGACACACACACACACACACACACACACTCATTGCTCTAGTCTTGCCCTATTTTAGTCCCATGTGATAACGAACTGGAATTTGTCAGAATAACGTCTTTGTCATTAACCGTCTATTTACTTATGGTGATATACCGGCACGTCAAACGAGAGGAGGTGGACGAAGATGAAATCATAGAAATTTATACAGCATAGAATCATGCGTCGGTATTACCACACCCCATAAAGACTTTGCAGAATGAAACTGATGACGGCACACACAAAAACGGTTTACAAGCCAAGGTGTTGACCTGGCCTCCAAATTCTCTAGATCCCAAACTAATCAAGTATCTGTGGGATGATCCACAGAGGCCCCTCCCCTCAGCCCATAGGACCCAGAGGCCCCCAATAACAACATCTTGTTGCCAGACACCACAGGACACCCTCAGAAGGTCCATGTCCATTCTCTGATGAGTCACAACTGTTTTACAGGCACAAGGGAGACCTACACAATATTAGGAAGGTGGTCATAATGTTATGCCTGGTCGGTATATGTGGGAATATCCTCTTTTTGCACCGTTCTGGGGTAAAGCTGTCAGAGTCCTAAGCAGTAGGCACGGCTCCACGATTCCTCTGAGCCTTGATTTGTGCCAAATATTCCAAAAAGTGCATTTTCTGTCATTATGGTAAAAACCTGAGTCTGAAAGATTGAAATATTGGTAGAGACTATGCTACATAGATTAAAAGGGAACATGGAGGATGGGATCATCTCCTGGGACAACTTCTGCACTCGTATAGGGACTCTAATATCCAGTCTCTACTTGCTATGGTCTTTTATCTCATGACCTGTCTGTGTTTTACTTGTTTCTGAGTGAAAGAGACGTGTGTTAAATTAGTTTATTCTGTCGTGCCTGTGCGACGCACCCCTCAGTCCTGGTTGTGTTTTATCATGAGGCGTAGTCTTGTTTGTTAAAATTGATAATCTAATCAAATCTGAACAACCAAAAAAAATGTTTTTAAATCTTTGCTTTTCTGTGTGAATTAGTAGAAGAAATAAGAGAACCGAGCCGAGACGAGATCAAGGGGCCGTCGGCAGCATCTCTGTCTCGGTCTCAGACACCGGACTGTATTCTATTTGAAGGCGGCAGAGGTCATCATTTATTAAACAAGAGGAACTCATTAGTATGCATCGGATTTTAAACACGCACCGTCTCTCTCCTCCCCCTCCCCTGTCTTGCTTTTTGTCTGTCTGCTTGATTGTCTGTATCAATTATCGGTGCACAGTTTCCGTTTTCTGTGTGTTTTTTGTGGAAACTGGAAGGACGGAGGGATGAGAGAAAAAAAAAAACTGTCGACGTCGCTAGAGGCTGGCGATGGGAGACTTCAGTCCGTCTTCCCCCCCTTCCCTCCATCCATCCATCCTGCGTTTGTTTGCCTCTTCTGTGTGTCTTTCCAAAAGATCTTTCACCCACATATCTGACACAGCCCTTGTCAGGTTGACAGCGAGTTGTGTGTGTGAGTGTGTATATATATGTGTGTGTGTGTGTAAGTGTGTGCACCAGACAGCAAAGACAAGGGGTCACTCTGGCCCATCCATCTAACTGACAGCGTTACCGCAGAGATAGTCACAGACAGAAGTACATGTTGAGGAAAGTAGGAAAAATATGCAGAAAACTCAGCTGAGTCTAGTCTGCCTTACACGTAAATTGCCCGTCTGTCCTCCTGCGTATGTGTCTTCTTGAGTTTTTAGTCTACACGCTGTCTTACAGCCCCATCTAGTGGCTGCAGTACGACACGGCGGCATATTCTCAGTGAAAGCAGATTTCTAAGAAAGTAAATGTGTCTGCATGTAAAGTATGCACTATTTTTTTATCCTCTACAATATTATTATGTAATTAAAAGCTTCATTGGCCTGTTTAATCAGATAATTTATACAGTGAGGAGATGAATTATTAAATCTTCCTTTGATAAATTTAATTTACGGTGCGCAAAAGGGCGGCTTTGATGATTCACAGCGGTGGAAGAGACACAGATTTTACGATTTTAAAAAAGAAAAAGAAGAAGAAAAAGCAGATTTCAAGTGAAAATCTATGAAAGTATTGTCAGAAAAAGTTACTTAAACAATAAAAGTGTTTTTGCTAATTTTATAATCTGTCTGTTGGCTTAATTTATAATTCATTGTATTTTATTTCATTCATTCTATCTTGATAGTCTTCTTAAAGTCTTTAACCGCAATATGTCTAAAATGAGTAGGAGAAAGTTGTAGCAGCGTGAAATTAAAATACTACCTATCTAACTAACGATCTTAGAATAGCTAAGAAAATTCACATTACACAAGTGGCAGTGACACTGGAATATCAGCAAAAGACTTCACAGCTAAACAGATTTTGACTAACAGGAAATTCAAACCTTTTCATCCACGTTAGAAGCAAATCAACAACAACACTAGTTTGGGGAAATTCCAAATGTGCTTCATGCAAATCTGTTAATTGGATAAATGACCCATTTTCTAAGCCATTAGGTATTTCTGAGTCTTCTCACCTTCTTCTGCAGGACGTTCACTTTGCGTTCCTTGACGTCCAGCATGTCCTTGAGGTCGGCGATCTCTCCTTGCTGAGTGCTTTTCTCCTCCGTCACCTCTGATATCTGCTGACTCTTTTTCGAGAGCAGACTCTCCTTTTCTTCCAGACGGAGACGCAGGGCATCCACCTGTGTTGCGCGCACACACGTGTATGAGAGAGCATAAAAGTCAGCGGATCGTAAATACTCACAAACCAAATGTGAACGGTGAATAGAGCAGCTAGACCTCGGTCTGAAGTATGGCGGCTCTCTGCTCCTTGGCTGTGAGAGACTCCTTGAGAACATCCACGTGTTGTTTACTGTCGGAAAACTGGTTGTTCAGAGTCTCCAGCTTGGTCCTGAGACCCAACAGCTCGCTGTCCTTGCGACTCAGCTCCTGCTTCGCTTGTTCCATCTGAGGAACACACAGCAGAAAGAAAGAGAGAGGAAGAGAGAGGGAGATAGAAAGTTAGAGCATGCTCTTTTATCATATATGTGTATTAAAATCCAGTGAGCACTTGTTTTGTGGTGTTTTAGCCATTTCTACAGCTAGAAAAGAGAAACACACTGCCTGGCCAAAACAAAAGTCGCTACCAAAAAAAACAAGACCGCCTTTACCTTTGATTACAGCACACATTCACTGTGGCTTTGTTTCGATAAACTTTACCAATGTCACCAGATTTATTTCCATCCAGTGTTGCATAAATTTTTCACCAAAATCTTGTATTGACGATGGGAGACTCTGACCACTGCACAAAGCCTCCTCCAGCACATTGTGAAGATTTTCAATGGGGTTAAGGTCTGGAAAATGATGTCTCATGCTCCCTGAACCACTCTTTCACAATATGACCCCGATGAATCCTCGCATCTTGGAATATGCCCGTGAACATCAAGGTACAAAAAATCCATTAATGGAATAACCTGGTCATTCAGTATATTCAGGTAGTCATCTGACCTCATTCTTTGGACACATAATGTTGCTGAACCTGAGCAACTGCAGCAACCCCAGATCATAGCACTGCCCCCACAGGCTTGTACAGTAGACACTAGGCATGATGGGTGCATCACTTCATCTGTGTCTCTTCTTACCCTGATGTGATGGTTCCCCACTATCCTCCAGTTTTTAATAATACATTGGACAGTTCATAACCCAATTTTTCTTCAATCTCCTTAGATGTTTTCTCTGCTTGATGCATGCCAACATCTTTTCCATGACCACGGGATGTGTCTTTAGACATGGTTGTTTATGAAGTGAGAAGCTACTCATTGCATCAGTTGGGGTTAAATAACTTGTTGCCAGCTGATAAATAATCACCCATGCAGAAATTATCCAATAGGAGTCTCATACCCATTTGCTTTGCTTAAATCCAGGTGGCGACTTTTTTTTTGGCCAGGCGGTATATATGCAATAATAAGCAGTGTGCAGATCTGACTGTTCTTTAAACTACATTTTATTGCTTTTCTAAGATAATGTCTTGCGTGTTTAATAGCAGAGCAGGCTGCTGTGGGACCACTGACTACTGTCTAGTTACTATATGTGTGACTCTCACCAGCTAAATTAATCAAAATCAAATTTGAAAAATAAAAAGAACGTTTATAAAAGGTAGAACTTAAAAAGAAAACATTCTTGCAACGAAGGAATTAGTTAATACTCACAAAACTGTGAGTTTGAGCACATATAATCTAGACACTAAAATATATTATAAAAAACAAAAAGAAAAGCTTTGTTTTTCCATTTCTCCCCTGAAAAGAAAAAAAAATAGTTAAGACACACATAGTCAGTGCTATATTTGACTCATTAGTGCTAAACGTCTCAACAGTTTATTTGAGAAAACAGGCAGAAAGACGAGCAAACCTATTAGGGAACTCATCTCAGCCACTATCTGAGGGGAACCTCATGCGAGAAGAAGGAAAAGCAGGTTAGAGGTCACACACACAAACTGTAGCAGCACAGCAAATCTGGATTCTCTGCTTCAGTCCGATAACTGCAGCATTCAGACGGCCAGAAACAACTACATGAAGAGAAAACTGATCTCACACACAGAATAGGAAGTAATACCCTCCTAGAGTGGTGCAGGATGCTAATCAATGCATAGTTGACTGAACGTCTTGTGACGGAGTAACATACTTTATTTTCCAGGTTTCTCTCAAGATCTCAGACTAAATAGTTGTTTGCTGTTGTCTGAACACACAGTCACGCTACTGGGAGTCTACTCAAGCAGCAGTAGCCAGTAAAGAACGAGAGAAAGGAAGAAACACAGAGAGAGCAAACAGACACAGAGGTGCGTCTCTTACTGCGGACACCTCCCGCTGAAGCTCATTGGCTCGTTGCCTTAGCTCCTCCTTCTCTGACTGGCTGTGAGTGAGCTCTTCCTTCAGCTGCTCAACCTGGCAGGAGAGGAGGGCGTCACCGTGGGTGCTTTACGTTACAGGCTAGCATTTGCTGCTCGCGTCGCTCCCCTCGTTTGTGCTTCTTCCTCGCGTCTTAGCTCTCCCGGGCGAGACGCGAGGAAGGGGCACGAGATCTCCCGCAACTCGT
>JASGAT010389662.1:11393-28417 GCA_030220025.1 Chelon auratus
GACTAAAATCATAAGTCTTTGTTTAAACCGTTATATCAACATTATTATATAAATGAACCGATCAACAAAATATTCAGTTTATTCCAAACTATTAAACCTACTTTGATATGTTACCATGCTCAGAAAGAAAAGGAAAAACTGAGCTCAGTGTCTCCCTCTGGTGCATATTAAGGATGTATACTCAGTGTGTCCTGCTGCCATCTAGTGGTTAGTTTAATGTATGCATAAAAAAAGTAGACTGAGACTATAGGTCTGAGTCCACCAAAAAGGTCACATTGTAATCAGAGACTGGTATTTACTTTATAAGGTTGTCTGTTATTAGATGAGGGATGGGTGCAAGGTAAAAATGTCATCCTGCCAATGAAATCGTCAAGTCGGATAGACGGTGTCCCTTCCCCACCTGCTATAAAAAGTCAGTCCCAGCTCAGAGCACAGCTTTGAGTCAATACAAGAAATCTGACCAGCAATATTTTAACCCAATAAAAAGGCCAGTGTCTTTCATGCAGAAGACAAAAAGGCCTGCAATAAACTTTTTTTTATTTTTTTTAAATTCATTACTTTTGTTTTAGAAATTAGGTCAGTGGGCAGCTTACCAATGATTTACAAAATAAAAAAATATTTAAGTATTCACACTGTTAACACTACATTACTGTCACTACATGTTACACTGGAGCTATTTCACTGGTTGTTTTTACAAAGTGGAATAGTGTGTCGCTTTAACAGCTGTCAGCACGTTTGGGTCTTTTTGCTAGGGTCCTTTCTAGTTACACTGTATTGCCAAAAGTCATATGAATTTAAGTGACATCCCATTCTCAATCCATAGGGTTTAGTATGACATTGGCCAACCCTTTGCAGCTATAACAGCTTCAACTCTTCCGGGAAGACTTTCCACAAGGTTTAGGAGTGTGTTTATGGGAATTATTGACCATTCTTCCAGATGTTGGACGTGAAGACCTGGCTCCCAGTCTTCGCTCTAATTCATCCCAAAGGTGTTCTATCAGGTTGAGGTCAGGACTCTGTGCAGGCCAGTCAAGTTCTTCCACACCAAAATCGCTCATCCATGTCTTTATGGACCTTGTTTTGTGCACAACTGTTGCCAAAAAGTTGGGAGCGTGGAATTGTCCAAAATATCTTTCTGAAGCATTCAGAGTTCCTTTCAATGGAACTAAGGGGCCAAGCCCAGCTCCTGAAAAACAACCCCACACCATAATCCACCCTCCACCAAACCTCACACTTGGCACTATGCAGTCAGACAACTACCGGTCTCCTGGCAACCGCCAAACTAGTTTTGTCCATCAGATTGCCAGATGGAGAAGCGTCATTTTTCACTCCAGTCCAGTGGCGGCGTGCTTCACATCACTGCATCCGACGCTTTGTATTGCAGTTGGTGATGTATGGCTTGGATGCAGCTGCTCGGCCATGGAAACCCATTCCATGAAGCTCTCTACGCACTGTTCTTGAGCTAATCTGAAGGACACATGAAGTTTGGAGGTCTGTGGCGATTGACTCTGCAGAAAGTTGACAACCTCTGCGCACTATGTGCCTCAGCATCTGCTGACCCCGCTCTGTCATTTTACGGGGCCTGCCAGTTCGTGACTGAGTCGCTGTCATTCCCAATCGCTTCCACTTTGTTATAATACCACTGACTGTGGTATATTTAGTAGCGAGGAAAGTTCACCACTGGACTTGTTGCACAAGTGGCATCCTATCACAGTACCACGCTCCTGAGAGCGCCCCATTCTTTCACAAATGTTTGTAGAGGGTGCTTGATTTTATACACCTGTGACCATGAAAATGACTGGGGCACCCGTATTCCTGTATTTGGATAGGTGAGTGAATACTTTTGGCAATATAGTGTGTATGTGGGGCTGCATGAATGAAAGATAGAGAGACCTATGATAAGAGACAAAGAGAAACTCTGTAAAAATACCCTAATGGAGACAGCCCTGCCATTAGTGCATACGCAATATGGCAGCATGTAAAGAATGCATACACGTCTGTTTGCGCTCCTTCTGAAGACGGAACATGGCTATAGGGCATAATGTGTGTTTACCAATGGCAGTACACGCCTCCATGTCAAACACAGGCAGCTCCTGCTTACAATAAACAGTGCTGTCGGCCTCACTTGTTCACCTACTGTGCGTGTTCATCCACGCTGGGCGGACTATGCCAAACATCAGACAACAAATAGTGTATGACTCCTCAAACTCCTGCACCATTACAGGCCAGCAGGAATGGATTACAGTAAGAGGTGTGTTGTGACTACAGTGACTGGAATGGAAAATCACACCCACAATGAGAACATGAACCATGGCATATCAGGGAAAAGAGAGAAAGATTACTACATTAGCCATACAATTTGGCTAATGAATGACTCAATTTAAATTTATTTTTGTGCCACTGTCGATAAATGCACTCATGCAGATAGTGCTCTAAAAGCCTAGAAAAAATGTGATCAACCAAGGCCCTGATATCTGATTAGCTGACAGCCCCCATTAAGCGTCGAGCATTGTAGAGGCTAAACAATGTTGTGTTAGTCAGGAGTAAACCAGCCTCAGAGCAATGCAAGTGATTTCAGGCCGCCACAGAAGGAAGAAAGAAACAAAATATAGTCCTTGTTGGTATGAGGTGAGGAGCTGAAGTGTGCATTTTTCCTGATATACCGTACTTCCATAATATCACAGCTTCAAAAGTTGATATTAGAAGATACTAGAAGTTCCTATCGATACGATTAAAGGCCAGTTTATTGCTGCTAATCTCCCTGTCTACGCCGAGTGAAGGACTATGGGAATTCAACCTATTAAGGGAATTCAAATTAGCTGGTCCAAAGCCCCCACGTTCAGTTGTCCAACAAACCGACAGAGCCAACAACTGGAAGGCGATTGGCTGAACGTTTAGCTTGCCCATGAGAAGAACAAAAGTAAGACAAAACACTCTGGAGAAGTTTTTTGTCCAGTCTCTTCCGCTCCAGGACCAAAGATAAAGGGCCAGTGATAGTACAAACGCAGACAAGAGTAGCTTACATTTCTGGTTGTTCCACAATTTTTGACAAAGCCACCAAGTGACAGCGGACAGCTACCAGGAGGAGAGTCAAATATACAAAGCACTAATACGGCATCATGTTGGGGCCTCAACTTTGAAAGTGTGGTTTCTCATATCACTGAGGTTATTCTACTGAAGAGCAAAATCATTTCAGTATTTTTCATGCTTTATCAGGCATACTCAAACTTTCAGATATTCAGATAGGTCACGTAGGTCTGAAAAAGTAGCAATCACATTTGATCTTTGGATGTGCAATTTGCGGTCAGTAACGGTGTCAGACTACCCAGGCAGAAGCTAGACTGCACCTCTTTATTGTGTTTTGACACATCAAGAGCAACGCACCGCTCCTGACAAACCAAATAAACCACATACTTGCAGAAGAGATAGACTGAGAAAAAAAATGAACATTTCATCGGGCCGTTCCAACATTTTGTGTATTTGCCTGTCTGTTCGCTGTGAAAAGAAGAGCGTTCTGTAGTCTCTCAGCGGTTTATATAACCGCTGGGAGCTTAAAGGACTACGATGCGCCAGATTCCTAACACCACATCCACGTGCATGTGCAACATAGCATAGACACAGACGTAAATATACTCCTGAGCATTGAAATACAAGTAACAAAACTCTTCTTTCTCTTTCAATACATTCTAACACTCATCTTCTAATCATGTTTACGATGCTGTCACCAATGATTTGAGCCAGGTTTTTACTGGATCCTGTTCTGCCGCAAAAACCCATCTAAATTATTAATCCTGCAGTGGAACCCACATGTGACATAAAAACACACAAACGCAGACACTTGAATATACACAAGATGTTTTCTTTTCCCTCTTGAGTTTCAGCAGTGCCTTCTTGAAGCATGATGTGCGTGCCGGCAGTGCATTATCATGGAAATCATACAAATGTGATTTATTTTGGCTTTTTCATTGAAAGGTATTAGATCCAGTGATGGAGATGAAGGGCAACAGAGAGCGAGTGAGAGAGAGAGATGCATGTCATCTCAGTGATTAAGGCCTTCAGTGCGGGGGCGATGTGTGTGTGTGTGTTTGTTGCAGCCACAGCAGGGGCAGAGGCGGATTAAAAACACAACGGGTCAGATAAATGGGCGGCAAAGAAGGAGGGAGAGCGATGACCACAACTGGCGAGAAAAGAGCCACTGACAAAGAGATAATGTAGGAAGTGAGAAAGAATAACAGCGAGCGAGTCAGTAGTGAGTTGTGTACAACCAGGCAGCAGGAATAGTTAGAGACGTCTTTTAAACCTTACGCAGGTTAGCTGACTGGAACTGAGGGTGTAATCGGAATAAGTACAGCCCAGTGATTTGTCAAACCCCAATTTACTCTCGTCAGGCTTCGTATTTTCTGCAAACACACCGATCGTAAAACGTAGCGGCGCATGTTTGCTAAAAGAGTGGCATGCATGATTAAAGGGGTGTAAACTCAGGAAGAGGCGAGCGGCGATGCGGCGACAAGAGACCCTGGAATGTTAATGAAATCCACTGTGATAGGCGGAAAAATCTTTGGTTTGTCAGCTTTGAGGCACAGAGTAATGGTAGGGACTGAAACTGTTGTTTGACATATGACACAAACATGGAGCTCTACAAACTTCTACCGCGTGGAAAAAACCTCCATAACATTGGCTGCTACCGCCAAATCCACCACGTGGAAAGTCGGTTAAACCCAGATGGAACGGCAGTGTCGACGGCTAGATGAGGCTACTTCCTGGTGATCCATAATGTACGGCTTTGATCTGTTAAGTCTTAAATAGTTCTAGGCCTGTATGGGATCTAAAAAGAACTGGGTCCATCGTCACAGTTTGAAGCAGGTTACTTGTTTCAACATTTGGGGTGGGAAAAGTGCAAGCATGTTAGCTAGGACACCAGAGCCTGGAACGCCCACTAGTGACCAACTGTCAGCTACAAAACGATGGGTGACGAGTGACTCGCTTTGTATATGGACAACTAAATGTTTCTGCTCCAGTTCAAATAGACATAATAATTACATTTGGGCTGTTAGAACTGCAAGGTTTAACGATTTGAGTGCGAATGAAGGAAAATCTCGGGAAGGGTCTTGCCCAAATGTTTCAGCCGTGATGTGCTAAAAATGCAGACTTGTGACAGTCGTGAGTGCAGAGCCATGTCGTGTGAGGGTACACGTGCAAGAAATATATTTTTGTTCGTACCACTTTGTTGAGGCACCACGCATCGCCCCTCCTCATTCTCCTGTAGTTGGGGGCGGCATGGACCACAGCGGGTAGAGCCGGGCTGGCAGTAGTCGCGTCCCTGCTTGACACAGTCTATACGAGGGCACCTACTGTGAGCTGTGTAAGAGAGAAAGAAAAAACAACGGTCAACCACACTCATGTGATAATAATACGTAAATGTTCAGAGTACAGTATGCTTTGCCTTTATGAATGGCACAATTTGTCTTAGTTCAGAAATAAAACAGCTGCCCTAGAAAAAAGCTGACATCAGAGTTACATCATGCTGACAAAGGTTTTAGGATTTGTCTTAACTTCAAGTTTACTGGAAAGAATATATAAAACTAAGAGAGGCATTTCGAACGGTTTCTGCAATTTGTAATGCGGCGGGCTCCACCTGTTTGGCAATCCAAATCAGGTCAAACCAAAGTAAAGAGTGATCTGCAGCTGTTTCTTTCACAATCAGGTTAGATAATCATTTGACCTGATTACTGCAGGTTTGACGGAGCTAAATAAGGATAGAAACGCGCACACACAGGTTGCCAGATGCACAAAAGAGGCAGTGGGTTTGGTAGAAGAGGCCAAGTGGAGAACTGGGTCGCACTCAGAGCGGATAATGAGTCCGGCAGTGCAGCACAGCGGGCCGGCTAAAGGTGAACAGCACCGTGGGGGTCGATGCAGGCGTAAGAGACGGGAGGTGATATAAGATATGAAGAGAGAGGATGGTTTTGCGGCATAAAAAGTCAAGATGACATATCATTGCCGTGAAAATAAGTCACAGCACGTCATAGATACAACAGATGGGTTTTATATAAAAAAATAGATATTAATCTAACCATTAATCTACACTCAGACTGTCCTGAGGTACTAAGAGGGACTATTTCTTAGTAAAAAGAAAAAAAAAGCTGTATTACCTTCTTAAATAGATTTTTCCAATTGCAACATTAGCAGAGATAATTATAAGACGGGAGAAATCTGAAGGACCTCTATGGCAACAAAGCCTGCAATATTCTCATCGCGTCTTTTGCAGACACTCTTTGTTCTGTCTTTAATCACCATCCATGGCTATGTACATTTTTATGGATCCATACTGCAGCTTGTTTTAATACATGGATTTCTTTGTATAGTTTAGTTACTGCTGGGCTGAAAAGGGACTGTACATTTTGATTAGCAAAGTTACATAATACAAGGAATTCACAAAGCTAAAACAAAGGCTTGTTGGGTTTCGCCCCTCATCCAAAAGCCTGCTTCAGTAGGATAAGGGGCAAAACGTCTTCAAGAAACCCAACAAGCCTTTGTTTTTTTTGCTTTGCTTTTTGGATATACCTTGACCTGGATAGGTGAGAACCTTCACAGACAAATATCAGCTATTGATCTGATACTGTACTCATGTCCTCCTATTTGTAAAACAGCTCCACACAACCACATCCGATACCATTTTATGGCAGCATTGACCTCTTGTTAGCCGTTCATGTAGGTGACAGTAGGCGCAGGTTAGCTGGCTGTTGAGGGGTCTTTTGTCTCAGAGGAGCGTTGCTGATGCGATAGCAGTCAGATGTAAAACAGTTGGACATATTAAAGATTTTGCACACATGACACACTGAATAAGTCTACACATCACTATTACATAACTGCCAGATGGGTACACATGCCCACATCAACTTATGTCACTGACAGGCTTACCACAGGGTGTGAGCGACGCATGAGTAATCTGAGAACTTTGTTTTGTCTTCTGAAGTGTTTGCAACAAAAAGATACAGAAAAACCAAAAAGTAAGCGATGGCAGACCGTGAGGGTTCATTTTAATTTGCGTGTTTGTGCCTAACAGTGAATCTTTTATTAATCTATGAGCAGAAAACCAAATATTTAACTAAGTGGTATGAAGCACCTGCCTCAAGACTGACATGCAGGTAGACAACTCCCTGAGCAGGTCTCTGATTGACGCTAGTTGTTTTAGGTCACGCTCCGTCTCTTCCTGTTCCCATGGAACAGTAACACCTCCCTCACATGCTTATTTATAACATATCCCTGTGAGTGTAACATGAACCCGGTCCCCCTCATTTATCATTCAGTTTTTTTCTGCTTCTGCTTTCTGTCAAGATACATACCTTCCTTTTCATTTCCCTTTTTTTCCTCCCGCAGATATCTAGCCTTTGTCTGATTGATGCCCTTTAACCTACCTTGATTAAACGTCACTAGAGCTAGCTTGTTCTGTCTTTCACTCAACTCGCCCATTCAAAAGTAGTGTTGTTTTCCCCTCAAGCCAGTCTAATGTCTATTGAATCATTTGTTAGTCGTCTGCTGACCACCAAATAGAGGACTACAACCCTTTGTCAAGTCGAGCATTAAAGTCTAACATTAGCACAGATGCTAACATTTGCTGTCCTGCCTCCATATTACCTCTAGACTCTGTTATTACAGGTTTTTAATGTTTTTCTTATGGGGATAGATTCCAGTGTTGCTATCGTTTGTCTAACATAGCAACAGTAATATAGGAAGTAGGGGTAAAAATGGCTTAAAAACCCTTTGGTTGGTCATCAGGAGGCAAATCAGAAGGATAAAAAAGGGGTCAATTGTACAGCTGTTGTATTACCAGCTGTCCTGCCTTGTTGTGAGAGACAGGGCTGGCATAAGGCGAGGCAAAAACCGGTTTGTTAATTAAATAAGTATACAAAGATTATTAAATTAAAAGATGCGCACTATGTCCATGCACTATACCAAAATTCTCCTTAAAAGTTCATCTATGATAGCAAGCTAAGGTGTAAGACACATGACTCTTCACGTTTCTTCTAAAACATGCTGCCTTTTCTAAGAATAAAAAAAAAAAGTCCTCTTTTCATTAGCTGCCTCTGGTTGTCCATCCTCTCTAATTATCCTCGCCCTTCCCTCAAGTCCAGTCATCAAATTATTCCATCGCCCATTTAATTATGGCTCTTTGATCAAGAGCTGTGTAAAGCCTAGGTCAGGTGCAAGCAGCTGCATTCATGCCACAGATCAAACAACCCATTCCTGTCCAAAATGATTTGACCTCATCTCATTGTGAGGATTAACTAATTTAAAAAGAAATATGTCGGACGTGACCATGGATGTGCACGTCACTGGAGCTGTGAATCACGCAATATGATCCTTATTTTAAACAGATCAGACAGATCTACTGCGAAAAATAAATTTTAGCCATGCTGACAGTTGCTCTAGGATGCAAAGGTTGATGAAGCCTATAAGCAGTGTTTCTTAAATTGAGGCACTGGATCACTGGTCAGACAATAAGTCTCCACACAAAAGCACCCATACATACACAAACACTCACGCAGACACCTACTTTGTGTGCTCCGTTATGAAAGTGTGACGCTGGCAGCGGAGACACAAAAGAAGCCGAGTAAGATAAAATGAGGGAGGATCAGTAGTCAAATAGAAACTGCATTCATCAGCAGGTTAAAAGCTTTTTGTTAGACTATGCTTTTGGTGGATGTTAAGGACTCCAGTACACATACTGGCACTTTTGTACACACGCCTGAGTAAGGTGGCCATGACAGCACACTGCAGTTCAAGAGCCATCTGAATCAATATCTAGTCTGTGTTACTAGCACATTTCTGTATCTGTTTTTTCAATAATGGCAGAACCTCGTCTGTATGCATCTTAATGTAGTGACGTCTTCTTAGTTTCCCTGTGTTCTGTCTATTTGCACGTGTTGCGTTCCCAAGGCCGCCACATCTTAACAAATTAAGACGTCCATCACGATCAGCCTACGACAAAGCAGCTCAAACCTATCTACCGCCATAACAAATGGGTCACAGAAGCAAATGTCAAGTCGCCACAAGTGGTGGCCTTGCATCGGCATGCCTCCCACGCAGTGTTGTCTCTAATTAGAGAGCTCAATTAAGGGGACAAAAGAAGGGAGGCAAGAGACAGAAAGAAACGGGAGGGGGGAAAAAAAATGACAGATTTCCTGCAGTACATCAGGACGTTTGGTCTCAGCTAAGACAGAGGAGGTGAAAAGAAAAATATGATGCGATTCAGAAATGAGTCCTTGGAACGAGTGAAATATGACTTTACTAACCATCTGCTGCTGCTGTTGCCAGGCTGTGTACTCAGCAGCAGCTTTGCCAGTGCCAGGAAGAAATGAGACGTGGCCCGCTGAACACCTACACCTACACTCACCGCATATATGCAAGTGCACGATTTCATTATGCCATGGAGCGGTTCAACAGATACAAAAACACAATCTAGAGAGTGAGAGGGAGAAGGAAATGGGTAAGCCAGGAGGGTCATGAGCTCCCATTGTGTGCATTTCCTGACCCTCTGATAGGAGACAGGAAGTAAGCCAAACACTCCAAATCAAGTGGAAACATTAAAGAGCTCTGCTTGGTGCTCTCCACTTGATATGGCCACAACGTTTTTTTAGACCAAGATGAACTGCGAGTGAGTCCATGTGTGTGGCGTTTTGTATTCCTGTGCTCCTGTTCTTCCACCCTTCCTCACACTCTCAAATGATGAAAACAAACAAATGCCAAAGAACCTGTTCGTAGTGGTTTGTTTGTTCTGGCATCAGCTGGGACTGCTGCTAGGAACTGGATTAAATATTAATATGCAAACCATGAGACAAAGTAAACGTCTTGTGTAATAAAAAATTATTTATAAACTAGCAGATGTAATACGTAAATGTCTTGCATTTAACATCTGCGCAAAACATGTCATTTGCTAGCCTGCTGCTAATTTATTTATTTATTTTTTAATATTTCTTAACTGACCCACGGTTGTTTGATCATATATTTAAATTGATCATCCAAAAGCAATACCCTGTAGTTATTTTTATTTTTATTCAAAATAGGTCATTTTCAACGTCACTTCATACATTATACAGTATATCATGACATGAAGTTACATTGATTACAGGAATAAGGCATTGTAATGCAACTTATTATAAATTTTACATTAGTAATGTTAAGCCTGGAGTGTGTAAAGTGTGTCTCTCCAATCCAAGCAGTGAGATTAATTACAGAAACATAAGTGTGATGTGTATCTAAAGGTGAACTTGTCTCCAAAGTATTAGCTTACTTCAGTTATTGTACAAATGCCGTGCTGTCCGAGAGAAGTGAAGCTGCAACCTTGTCTGACCTCATTCACTTTTGTTCTTTCACTGCCCTCAAACAAAGAACAGTCTCATTTCAACAGTCTCAACAGTATTCAGGTGGTTGTCTGTTTTATCTGGAGCATCCGATGTTTTGCGCTGACTTTTCTAGTTTCTATTTCATTTTGCTAGACCAAGAGAGACGGAGCCTTCACAGAACCAAGGTTACATTAGTAACTCTCAGCCGTAGGCTCCACCATACTTACTTGGTGATACTTGGTCTAGATGACTCAACCATCCTCGTCACCCATGTTCATTTCAGGCAAATTAATCATTGGAAACAAAGTATAGGTTTCAGTCTTTAACAAGTGTCATTGCCTTTGTTTTAGGGTTAGTTTAAGCTTTCTTTTTTAGGAAACACCATGACCTCGGTGACCTTGTCAGACGTCAGTGTCATCATTTGATAGAGAGAAGATTGCTCAGCCAGATGATGTAATCAAAAAGGCTGCTTCAGGAAAATATGTCACAGACACCACAGTCAAGGTTAAAATACTACATTTGTGGAAACTGTCTGCCTTATCAGTTTCTCTACACCAAAGTAGTGTAGGTGTTAGTTTCCCACCATAATCTTATGCAATGACTCCGATACGTCAAATTTGCAGTGGAAAAAGGGACATGGCTGAGCACCTGTTTGACACACATGTGCAAACTCACAGAAAGAGAGACACTGAAAAGGCAGAGGCAGGAAATATACTGGTGGTTATGTGAGTAGACAGAGATATAAGTGAAAAGGAAGTGAATAAAAAAAAAAATTCGGAGAATTTCTTCCTTAACGGAATGAAAGTTTGCAGAAGAATGAAGTAGAGCAAGACTTTGTTTTAGTCTTAACGTCCCATCTGCCTTATCTTTCTCTTTCCATATATATATATGTCTTCCATTTGTCTTTTCTGGTGCAACAGATTACGTCATGTCAGACAGTGATGAGTCTAATCCATAACACAGGGGACAATTACTATGTCATTTTTATTGGAGTGGGGTAGAGGCACAGACCCTGCAGCAAACAAAGCAAATGTTAAAGAGATTAATACGATGGCACTGTATAGGTAGCAAATAAAAGATCCCGTGTCTTTTAGCAAACTTAATGAGAGCACCTTCTATAATAACTAGAAACACACAAGTTACTGGAAACAAGTGACATCAGATATTATTAATACTGCCATTTAAATGAGTTAAATCGAGCGCTGTCATTCTTGGTAAGGATGTGGCGATGTGGTTTCACAAATGCAAACCTGTGCATGCAAACCTGCTGACATTAAAAACTAGATTACTTGACAATTTTTTGACACAAGGCGGGACAGGAAGGGGGAAAAAAAAAAAAACCCACAGAAGGAGCGTAGTCAGGTGCATTCAACTGTGCGGACGCTGGTTTGATCAAACGTCTGAAAGCGCCCTGTAGGTTGATTGATATTGTGGTTATTCATTTCCTGCAGGTAACCGAAAGTATATTCTAAAATGAAGAAGCCAAATGCGGGGTCAAGAGGGAAATAAAGCGAGAGGTGGTTTGAAAAAGCCACTGCAGCAAGGCCTCGGCTGACCGCTAATTTTTTTAGACATTCAGTTTGCGAAAGCAAAGACCACAGTGAGGCAGATCAATAGTATTAGTAACCCTTTCCTGTTTGTTGCGTAATTTCAGAGTTACCCACCACGCAGTTGGGTTAGTCACTTACCCATTCTCTTTCGATAACGCCATATCCCCTCAAAGACCACACTAGCCACCCCATTTGCAATCAGAGTGCTTGTTGTCTTTAACCTGCATTTGCTTCCTGGAAGCACTGAGTTCACTATATACATGACAAAGCATTAGGTACACTGGTGAAAACAAATGCGCTCCAATGCGACAGTCCTGCACGATATCCACCTTCATGACTCTTAAAGGAAAAGATTCCTACTTAACAGTTCAGATGGACCAATCCATTAAGATATTATCAATCAGAACAGAACTTTTCTGACATGCGCAGTACTTCTGTGGAGGATCGAATCTGTCGGAAACAGGAAAAGAAGGATTTTTTTTTTTGTCGTCCAGCTTGATTGTCAAAACTGAATTCCTTCAAGAGAATTCCTTCAACCCACATTTTCAGCGTTGCCGCCCACATCAATTTCAGCTTCGTTCTTCTTTTCTAGCACTTGTTCGAAAAACTCTTGGTTTTGCCACCTCCACGTTTCTGTCCCTCTCGGAAACCTGTCACGTCATCTGATGTTCACGCCACAAAGAAAAAATCAAGCGTTTACACTATTACACTATTGAACAAATTATCTAAAGTTTACACCACCACTATCGACGTGATTGAAAATTTCTTCTAACCGGACTAGTCTCTTATGACTGAGGTGGTCTTATGAGACATTTATGTTCTGATTGGTCTATAATTCCTGTTATTAGAAGAACGCTAGTGTCCGTGTGAATAGTAACCATAGTGAGCAACAGAGTCATAATGTGACGTTAAAAAGGAAACCACACTGAATCGTTCCATCGTTCCAGTCAGTTACAGTTAGTTAATCACTGCCTTGTTCCTCATTCCAGCTCGCCTGTCATTCCTGAATTATTACTATAAATAGATCTGGACTCTCATGAATTTGAAACCCAGTTTTTTTCTTGAACCCAGTGGAAAATAGAAAAAAAACAAAAACAAAAAAAAAAACACCATTTAGCTCATACCTGCTCTTTCTGTTTCATATAAACGCGTAGACACAGTGTGCTCATACGTCAGATCCATTAGATCTCCGGTCCTGTGAGGATTCCCGTCATTACGTATGAACCCAGTCATTGACTCGGTGGCTTTTACGTCCCCCGGCTGCGCACACGATTCGTTCCACCTGGATTTTCACTGCTCTCAAAACCCACTATGACACAGATGACTAATTTTGCTGCAGGGCACAATAGGTGATTGAAAAAAAACACGAAAGCCCGTAGCTGTGTGTGTGTGTGTGAAGAGAGAGAGAGTGCCATTGAGGATATGAATCGTTAAAGCTTAATCAAGGTGGAAGAAAGAGGGGCCGGAGGCAGAGGCTTTGTGAATAATAATCACATCAGTAGCAACTGTGGCATTTATACGTGGCAGCACATCAGTGATCAGACCCAATAAGAACACTGAGCGGTGCAAATGGATGTTTTCTAATGTGAGTTGCTGAAATTAAATTTTTCGTTTGCTGCTGAGTGAATGCGCCCAACTGAGTTTGCATTATACAACAAATTCCGCTCGTTAATGTGATTAATTTTGTATCTTGGCCAGCAGACGAAGGGTAGTTTATGTAATCAATTGGTTAAATGGAGACGTTGGATTACTTCCATCCCAAGATCTCAATGTTCAGTGAAAGCTTTCTGGCATATTTATACATGTGTCAGTGTTCCTTGAATCAATCACCTGATTACTTTTTCACAGCCCAGGTAAATCTTCCTGAACCCTGCGCCACAGCCTCACTGTGCTTCTACTACGCGGCTCTATAGACGGCAGACTGTTCTGTATGCAGATATAACTCCAACAGAATTCTTGCTTAGCAGCATTATGCAATCACGTTTACTTTAGAGCAAATAAAAGGAAAAAAAAAAAAGGCGTTATATTGACTCGTGAATTCAACACAGCCTACGCGAACAATGGCCCACATGCTGCCACACTGTCACACGTTGTTACGAACAAGCCGAGTTCAGACGTAACGGGGTGTAATGTTGAAAACCTCACATCATTTCACTACCAGACATATTCTTCTGCTGTAAAACAGGAAGCTACAGAGTAGCTGTTGTATGTTGGAATAACATTGTTAGACCACCGCGTTTCAGCTTGTGGCTTTCACCAGGGCCCTTGATTCTTTTTGCGACAAGTATTCCTGGAGTCTTAACCTTTTTACAGTTTCTTTTCCTTCTCCATGCACCTTGGTAGCAGGTTGAAGTCGCGACAGATATGCAGTTTTTCTGGCTTCAAAACTATCACAATGTAACTGGGGACGCATTGATTTATCGATAATTTATTGGTATCAGTCAATATTCACCTCACTGGCTGCCTTAGCTCGATCTGCCATTATGCTGACACTGATAGTGGTGGTCAGTGTTTATCTGTTGGGTCACAAGCGATCTGACTTGTATTTATTAAGTCTTTAGATTTGTGGAGGTGGTTGTGTAGACGGCTTTGAAACTGTTATTTTACACCGACAGCGTCTTTATCATGCGAAAGAACATTATTTTAAGGTATTGTTTCATACATTTGTACGGATGAACAACAAAAGTAAGTGTGATGAAGGGCTGAAAGACTTTGTTCAGCTACGTTTTGGAACAGGTTAGGGTTAGGATTTGTTTCCCTGTCACAAGAGGAACGATACAAAGGGAAAATATGACAAATAAACTAATAAAAGACACTGATTTGAATTTCACAGTTGGTGCATCCTCAAACATCACAAATCTCCGTCTTGCTGGTACACATCTTGCACTCGCGGAACAACATCTTAGTCTTTTAGTGTCAAACTTTGCACCATTACAGCTCAAGCATCAAAGTAACAGCGATGTCTGAATAGACCGAATTTGAACGCGAGACTTTTCAAATTTACCCTAAATGGAAAAGGCACGGCAGGCGCGTCACTGCTTCTCCATTCTCCCTGTCGTGCCAACTGAAACCGCACGCCTTTGTGATTTCATGACATTCACACTTGAACAGTTTGAAGTGAGCAACTTCAAGACAGTCTGGATGGGTCTATGTTTGGGAAAACACTAAATTATGCCCCGAATTAATTCACAGGAGTCAGTGCTGAGCGGAGCGTGGTCTAAATATCACTCGTGCTGTGGGAACATAAATCAGCTGAGGGAACAAAAACAGAGTCCCTATGATCTAAAACATTTCAGATGAGCACGTGTCATCGTGCTAGGTTATTTCTCAGTAATTTATTGGTATCAGTCAATATTCGCCTCACTGGCTGCCTTAGCTCGATCTGCCATTATGCTGACACTGATAGTGGTGGTCAGTGTTTATCTGTTGGGTCACAAGCAGTGTGATTTATGTATGTATTTATTAAGTCTTTAGATCTGTGGAGGTAGTTGTGTGGACGGCTTTGAAACTGTTACTTTACACCGACAGCGTCTTTGTCATGCGAAAGAACGTTATTTGTTTCATACGTTTGTACGGTTGAACTTCAGCTCCTTCAACAGTAAGAGTGATGAAGAACTGAGAGACTTTGTTCAGCTACGTTTTGGAACAGGTTAGGGTTTCCCTGTTACAAGAGGAACAATACAAACGGAAAATATAACAAATAACCTAATAAAAGACACTGATTTGAATTTCACAGTCGGTGCACCCTCGAACATCACAAATCTCCATCTTGCTGGTACACATCTTGCACTCGCGGAAAAACATCTTAGTCTTTTAGTGTCAAACTTTGCACCGTTACAGCTCAAGCATCAAAGTAACAGCGATGTCTGAATAGGCCGAATTTAGACGCGAGAGGAAATAAGACTTTTAAATTTACCCAAATGGAAAAGGCACGGCAGATGCAGTGCGTCACTGCTTCTCCATCCTCCCCGTTGTGCCTACTAAAACCGCACGCCTTTGTGATTTCATGACATTCACACTTGAACAGTTTGAAGTGAGCAACTTCAAGACAGTCTGGATGGGTCTGCGTTTGGTAAAACACTAAATTATCCCCCGAATGAATTCACAGTGCCAAGCAGAGCGTGGTCCAAATATCGCTTATGTCGTGGGAACATAAATCAGCTGAGGGAACAAAAACAGAGACCCCATGATGAAAAACATTTCAGATGAACACGTGTCATCGTGTTAGGGTAAATTAGGATTAGGGACGTAGGCGATTAAGGTCAGTAAATCCCCGTGAAATGAATGCAAGTCATCGTTCTGTCCTCTGAAAGCATGAACACACAGCTGTGAGCGTGTGCGCGCCTCAGATAAAGGCTAAAGATTACATGTGAGAGTCCCAGCTGTTGGTGCTCACTGCCTGTGTTAAAAGCAGAGGGGCAGATTATCTTCCTGACAGCAACCATCTCTGTGTAGAGTCCCAAACACACATAATCAATCATACCCATCTCTAGATCGCCAAGTAAAACAAACAAGAACAGATAAAAGTCAAGTTTTGTTTGTTATAGGTATCCTTTTAAATACGGTAGGCCTACACACAAAAAGTAGTTGTTTGCTTTTCTTCTATTCCAAAAATTGAGTCTCCTGTTCAGATAAACTAGGCCATAGGAAAAATCACACTAAGCTATTATTTTGTCAAGGACAGGTGAACTGAAGCAATGAGAGAACAAGACTGTCTGCACACAAGGAAATGGACTGAGTGATCGGACAAGGAAGGGAATTTTTTCCACTATTGTCTTTCCTTCTTCTTACTCAGACTCACTTGCTTAACCTGTTCAAAACTAACAGCTCGCGGGACGTCCCATACCAAGCAAGCTGCATTAAAAACTGAAACCATAAACCACAATTAAAAAAAGCAAAATAAAACACGCGTTTCAATAAAATGTGACCACTTTAAAACAAATCCTAATAGATAAAACGCTTCTACCGTCCACACTGCCAAGAGCTCTTTAGTGACAGGTGCTTCAGTGAAGGTACAAAAACAGGAACGAAATAAAACTCTTTGGGTGATGGCAGACTTGACGGCTCTTGTGAATATTGTTGAATTTACCTGCAGGTCTAGCACTGACAGGGTCGACACAGAGCAACA
>JASGAT010389663.1:0-24078 GCA_030220025.1 Chelon auratus
GCCATAATTTACAGACCGTTTACTGCTTTGTCTCTGCTTTCGTCGTTTCGTTGCTTTCGCACATAAATTGCACTTAACTACTATGCTCCTCATATCTTTGTCTCTGACAAACTGAAAATAATGATAGTACGTCCATCTTGAAAATGTACTGTCTGACGTTGAGCCTGCTTCAGCCCTACAGGAAGAAATACAATTTGCATGGATTTTTCTCCTCTGCTGATCTTGCAGGTGTTATTGGAGATAAAAACAAAACACTTAATTTCGGGTAAAATGCATTGTAACGTGCGTTTCTGACCTTTGTACCGAGTGAAATATTTTTTTGGAATCCCTTAAATTACCGCGTTACAGCAAAAAGCAATACACATTTACATTACTTTTGTAACGCGTTACTCCCAACACTGCCTGCCACCTAACTTGACAACAGCTAAAATAACTGGGCAATGTAGATATTTGGATATTAAACATCAAATGAAACACAGGGATCTGACCACCCAGATTCATTCTGATCCAGGACAGAGAGATCAAACATTCAGCCATGTCGATAAAGACATACTGTATCTACAGCAGTAAGGACCAGGACTTTGTGTCTTCTGTCTCATTAGACTAATGAGTCAGACGACTAAATCACAGAAAAACTGAGGCCTGGATGCCTCCAGACAAGTCCCCAAACCATAAAACTAGTCCAGATTGTAGGCATATCATGCTTAAACATGTTTGTCCAGTAAGTTTCTCAAAAGGATCTGAAAACAATGATCAAACAAGACAAATACAAAAGAGCTGAGAATGAATTTTCAGTCATACCACAATGGACCTTTGGACAGAGTAGAAACAGTGACAGAGAAGAGGAAATAAATGATACAATACTTTTAATGCTTTACACCATCTACATGAACCTAGAAACAGCAATGGTGTAACAATCGAAATCAAAGGTGTACAGAGGAGAACAGGTGCCATTTTAAGATTAGATTAGATTAGATTAGATTAGACTCAGCTTTATTGTCATTGCATATAGTATGGGTACATACAGAAGGAAATGCGATTTGCCATCTAACCACGAGTACAGATAGCAAAAAGTGTGAAATGTACCCAATAACAGGTAACAGGCTATGACTATTATATTAAGTAAATTAGTGTGGGTGAGCATTGGTATATTATATCACATCTGATGACAGATCCTTGCAGGTTTATTTTTTTTCCCACATGAATGAATGCCAGGTCCAAAAGTTTCCCAGCAGAACATTGTATTGTCACAAGATGGTCAATATTATTTACTTCTCCTGTCAGTGTGGTTTTAATGTTGTGGCTGATCAGTGCCTATAGCTTTACTAGTCTAAGAGTACAGTACAAAAACCACAATGTCAACTGGAGACATACAACATTTGATTTTTAGTTTTTAATGTGTGTTTAAATTTAAGGAAAATTATGACTTGGGTTATGTCAGTATCAAAGCATAGAGTCAAAAATAATGTTTTCAGAAAGGACAGAAAATGAGTCCACTCCTCCATTATTTCTTGTTCACCTACTTTTGTCTACACACTGACAGCCAGTAGAAATTGTAGTCATATCATGCTTAAACATGTTTGTCGAGTAAGTTTCTCAAAAGGATCTGAAAGTAATGATTAAACAAGACAAATACAAAAGAGCTGAGAATGAATTTTCAGTCATACCACAATGGACCTTTGGACAGAGTAGAAGCAGTGACAGAGAAGAGGAAGTAAATGATACAATACTTTTAATGCTTTACACCATCTACATGCACCTAGAAACAGCAATGGTGCTTTAAAATGTAAATTCCAACAAATCTACTAGTTAATAATTAACCGAGACTGTTTATTGGACTCAACAAGATGTAACTGGTACACCCCAGAAAACAGCAGAAAACAGTACAAGCACATTTTTTATTCTATTTTTATTTATTTTGCAATCTACACCTCAGACTTCTGCTTTAACTTAGAAATACACAACTTATGTAGTTGTGTTCGGGAGAAACTAAACTGAACTGTTCCGGTGTTTCCCTCTACAGGAAAGAACAGAACAGGCTGCTCTATGTGTGCACTAGGCTGATACAGATGTTTTACCTTCACTGGTGCGTACTGGGACGGTGTGATTGGGAACTGTAGCGCCAATGAACTGGTTAAGACAGCTAGCTCAGCGGTGGGAATGGAACCGGACAGAGGGGAAGCAGTGACAGAGAAGAGGATGAAAGAAAGAAGCTGAAAGCCATCAGGAACAACCTCCTCTCTGTGTTGAGCTGAGGTTGACGATCAGCCACGAGCCTCATATAACATTTAGGAGGCTCTTTCCTGCCATTCAGTCTCCACAACGCCACGTCACACTGGAGTACCTCCGGCCTCAACTAACTGTGACTTCAACAGTTGCCGCTTACTGTAATCAGCCTCATCGAAACAACCTGTATATTATTATTATAATTCACCATAGATAATGTATATGTTCATATTTATTGCATACAAATAACAAAGATCATTGCATGTGAACATATAGATCAGCATGAATACACCAGGTAACTAAATTATTTTGATCATTAGAGTCTGACTACTGTCTATTTCTAACCGTTTTCTTATTCTAATGCTGCTGCTGTGTCTCCCTGAAGTTATCCTTCAAGTTATCGATTAGGGCACATCTCATCTTAAACTGTCACTTGAGATTATTTCTTGTCCAAGTTGTCCAACTTGCTTTCAGGTGTCTTGTCAAATCCAAATGTTTTCAGGCAAGACAGATTTAGTTAGACAATGGTCAACCTGTACATACTATATGTTGGTGCAATGCAAACTTTAAAAAATTGGAAAGAGTTCGTTTTGGATGCTAGAAGGAGGGAGGAGTGAGCTCTTCCGATTATGAAGGGTCCACAGACTGCCCAGTGTGAACAAATATCTGATCTTTCTGGACAGTGAATTAAATTGGAACAAATACAAAAAGGTTGAACTGAAGGAGTCTCAGTCAGGACTATTCTCCTTTTGACATCAGAAAGAAGCTACTGGATGTTTTATAGCAGGGAATATTCATTTTTTTTAGTGATTAACAAAGCAGCTTAATACTTTAAAGCTGATTATGAGCGTATTTGTCGACTTAACCAGATCAAGTGGCACGTAACCTAGCATGTATCGTAGGAACACCTTGTAAAAAGCAGACCTTTGAGTAGATAAAGGAGCATATCAGATGCATACAAGAAAAAGCAACAATAAAGTCTTCTGAGGAATAACACTCCAGCTGTTTGCTTTTTTAAAATCTGAAATTTCAGGCTTCAGAGTGCATGACTTGAAAAAAAAAAAAAAAAAAAATTCAAACAGTTCAGTTCCAGTAACCAAATTGCCCTCTGCAGTCAATTGGCCAGGCGCACATTGCCCATTACCACACACACTTTTCAGCTTCATTTGCCTCGAAGTGAAAATGTGGCAGTTTCATTCAGAGGGAGACATTAAAGACAGCTCATCGCCCGGGCAGAGAGGCAGTGCACCGAGTCAGTGACCTCATCATCCTGCTCGTCCAGGCATTGACAGTGAAGTGACACAAGCTGTCGGTGTAATGTCAGCGGAGGTGATTGAGCAGGCAGCGCTGAACCAACATAAAAAGATGTCAGCCGTAGTCGCTGAACTACATTCAGGAAATTAACTCGTAGACAGGAAAGCAGATTAAAGGGTCATAATCACTTTTTTTTTAAAAAAACACATATTCCTCATTGAGCTCTAATTAGAAACAATCAGTATGCTTTTAAAGACATTTAGCTCCATCTGCTGTTCAAACTGCAAACTACAGGATGTGTCCTCTCGAGAGGAAATCACTGCTTATCAATTGCACACCTGTTAATGTGCAGCGTCAACAACAATCCAAATTGTCTCAGTGCACAAAAGACGAGGACGGAGAGGAAAAGAAGAGGGCAGCAAACGCAATACGTGCATCTGGATAAAGTCATACATGTTGCATTTAACCATGATCCAAACTAGAGCAAATGATAGGTGATGAGTAAGTAATGGATGCAGCCAGCATTCAAAGTATTCAATGTAGAAAAGATTAAAGGGTATACAGGGTGTTCATAAAGTTACTGTTATAGCAGCAAGCAAGGCCACAGGAGGATAAAACAGCGGCAATGAACATTAGAGGTATCTTGGAGATTTATGTGCATCATTAAAGGAAGGAATTGATAAGAATAGGCAACAGGCCAATTGGTGGGGCCAAGACCACAGATTAGAAACATACAGTTCCACTTTTGTGACACAAAAACCACATTAATAAACCAGAAATGCCATCACTATGAACAGATTGAAAGGATCAAGCCGCTCTGATCTATAAAGATGTTCAGATTTAGCACTTTCTAAAGGATCGGGGACGACACACAGCTCCCGGATTCTGCAACAATCTGTCAACCAGAGCACACTGGCATGTTTCCTCAGAGCAGTTAAGAAACGCTGGTGGAATGTAACACAACCAAAACACAAGCACAGAGTCTGCACACAGGATTTTAGCAGCGGGGAGGGACAGACTCGCTTGTGTAAACCTGGTCGTGGAGGTTGGACTGAAATTTCTCAGCTTGCTGACAAACCAAAAGTGTTGCACTAACAGGCATGAAGAGTCCACTTGTCCCAGGCTGGGACTTTGACTTTAACATATCATAGACGTGTTAGTTCTCTAGCTTGCGGAGCTTAGTCTTTCTACACGACAGGAAATCAAGTTACTACTGAAGTTTATCAAATGAAAGAATCTCCAGGTGATCCATTACCCTCAGTACTGGGATTCCTCTTTGTATACATTTTTTCAAAATAAGATAAAACAGCATCAAGTGTGTGAAGAAGCTTTTAAACTAAAACAAGTCCACGCAGCTGGGTGAAAGAAAACCACAGCCTCAGACTACATTAAAGGTCACAAAAGGACAAGTGTGCAGAATTTAGTAGAAATTTAATAAGAGTATTCCTAATTTAATTTTCCTTTACGTACAATCATATTTAACTGTAATTGCTCTCATCAGCTTACAATGAGCCATGTTTCTACAGTAGACCAGAACGTAAAAACTAAACACGCTTGGTCTTTAACATCGACATGTTGATCTCGTTATCTCCCCATGCCCATTAAAAAAATCCTCACACCAGTCCAGACTTAGCACCTTTCTCTTCACGGATGAGTAAATAGAGACAAGACTTGGTGTTCGAATAAATTTAATGCCATCCAAAAGAATAGTGTTCTACAAGTTTAAGGTGTTGTTTCAATAAACTGACGTAAAAAGCTTCATGACACTTATTTACAGGTGGTCAGAGAACGATTCCAGTAACATAACAGGCCAATATATTTACAATTGCACTTCTACACATCGTAATTCCTAAATCTGTTTTTTATGTTTTGTTTTTATACTTCTAATAAATGAATAACCCTTGGGGGAGGAAAAAAAAGCAATAAAATAAAGAAAAAAATATTCTGATCTTTGGATGGAGGTACAAAACAGGTAATAAAACATATATTATGGAAAAGTCATATTTATGTGACTATTTAGTATGTCCATGTCTTTAAGAAATAGTTCCAGCATTCAAAAAAACGAAAGCGCACACTAATTCAGCAAACTGCTAGTGAAATCGCTTACACTGTTGGGCTATGCTTCAATTATAACTGCACCCTAATAAGCGGCAGAAAAGAGCAGGTGGAATAGAAAAATAGTCTTAAAAAGATGCATAGTCTCCTTTCACTCTTCTGTTCAGTCAGCCAACATTTAAAGTTCCTTCATATGTTCAGCGACTTAAGGTTTTCTACGTCTGGAAAGAAAGAAAACACAAAAGTCCACATCATTCATAGAGCTAATCGTATAACGCAAACACACAGATTTACACAGGTCGTTGTTTTGGCTTACTTTTGATACCCATGGCCGGAGCTTGTGTTTGCCACTGGAGCCTGAGGGGAGGAAGAGAGAAAGAAACTTGGGTTATTATTGACTGAAACAATTAAAAGTTGATCACAGAATTAAAACAGCCATCAGCATAAGATCGTACCCTGTTTTCAATGTCCTCTATTTGGGCAGGTCGCTCTGCAGACCCTGATCGCCTCTTGCGACTGAAACAAGAAAAAAAAAAAAGAACCGTTTTAGTAAATTCTCCATATAAAACAAGGATTCGCCCATGTTGAACTTCACTTTATAAACTCTGCTCTAGGCATTCAAATAAATTAAATTAAGTGAACAAATATTGTCTTAATGTGGTCCGTTCTCCATCAATAACATTTATAAATATCTAAATAATCCTTGGTACGTGGTTATAATCCTTGGTACATGGTTTAAGGGTCATAACACACCAATCAAACACTGTTGGCACTAGTTAAACCCGTCACCGTCTTTTCAGCCAGTTGCAGCTGTTTCGGATCTCTCTTATGGACCGGTCAGCTTAGTGACCCAGTGCATGGAAAGAAAAACTGAACTAAACAAAAGTTCAAAGTGAACCTACAATGCACGAATATATTAACGCTTACAGTCTCCCAAAGTAATCATTTCCTTTTCCTCAGACGCAGACTGTCTATATGCTGAATATATGTTTATACCCATTCATGATAAGATAGAAACTGAAATAATGACAAGTTCATGAAACACTTCTTTTGTTACACTTCCAGCAGATTCAACACTCCACAGTCGGCAGACCCACTTTGGGCTTGTCAAGCAAATTTGGTCTAAGTAAACATATTTTATCTGTGGAGGTTGGGCAAATACCTTGGTGCTGTTGGGCACTCTTGTTTCAGTATCTCAACGTCAGTAAACTGCACAGCTTGTCCTCCGCCTCTGGTCTTAAAAACATTGCCCTGAAGAAATTTAAAAAGACGCATCACACAAAAGACGACATGAGAACAAGAAGAAGACATGTCACATATCAGTCAATAGCAAAATAAGGCAGACATGTTCATCTATAACAGAAACCCAGTGCAAAATCTAACTGAAAGTAATTAAGTCAAACTCATGCAAGACATAAATCAGACATTTCTAATTAAGTAATTACTTGATTTTACCTTGATCAGTTTGGTCTCGATCTCCCCATCTGAGGCAAGCTCTTGATGTCTAAGCACATACATTTGGCATTTAGACAGAGCTTTCTCGTTCGGGGTCGACACCTTGATTGCATTGGGAATGATTGGCTGCATGACAGTGTCTAGGTCCAAATTAGAAGTCGGTTTGTGGTCTACCCATTTCTCCCCACCCGCAGAGTGTGAGCGCCTGTGCATTGGATGAACTGGAGGAGCCGTCTGGTGATCCCAGCGTGAGAAAGAAAAACCAGCAAGTTACTCGCATGTGACACCATTTGACATTTGTCGGGGTTAGTAGTGAAGGTTGATCACTAAAAGGTGTTAGTGTGGCGTGAAAACTAATGTATCACTGGAAGACATAGACGGGTAGAGCATTTGGTCATCTGAAATAGTTTCTACATTTCCAGAAAATATTCTAGGGTGTAGTCTTCCCCATGTTCCTCTGTCATATCAAATCCAAAACTAAACATTTTTCTCATCTTCCAGTAATACACATTTTCATTAAGTAGCAAAAAACATGCATTAAAAAGCAAAGAGGAATAAGAATTGGCATGCAAAGTGGCACAAAAGCAGCACAGACTACATGCAAAAACAAACATGTTCTATTAACAAAAGGGACGCTGTGCTGAAATTGAAGTATGGATTTTAAGAGGTTTATGATAAGGGAGCACTGTATACCCCCCCAAAACCCACAATATATAACTCCTGCTATCACTAAGTCTTGGTGTTAACATAGTGATCGTGTTAGTAAACCTTAGAAAACATATCACAGTGCCAGATTTAGATGAGAAGTCCAAACAGTCGCACATGTGTGAGTTTTATCAGAGGTAAAGTATCTCTGTAGGACAGCTGGTTTCCAGCGTCATGCCACTGAATTGCAGTTGTTCATAACATCTATTATGTGAAATACATTGAGAAATGTCTCATCAAAAAGACATCACAATTAGAGAGAGGGAGATCTGCATATTTTTCAAGCCAAGTACACTAGAAATCCTCATCTCACTCAGTACACAAACTAACCAAAACCCTAACTTTTACACTGCATGTTAAGAGTTCAGTGCCGTTTTCAGTTTTTCTCTACCCATTTTTTTTTGGCCTATACTTTAATGCTCCGTTATTAATTAATACAAATTAATACAATGCAAATTTCGGGTGTAATCTCTTACGATAAACAACACAGCTTCTACTACGTGTCGTCATTTTTTCAGACCGACGTGCATTTGTGTGTTCACTGTAATGTCAATAATCAGTTTTGTCATTTTAAATGAGTGCTACTGAAATGAGACGATATACTACAAGGATGCAAGGAAATCGTAAAGAACAGGCAACGTACAGAACAACTAACGTATCACTACTCATAAACCTTAAAGTCCCCATGAGAGCAACTTCTCTTTAACCGTTTTTAGATCTCTTGTATTAGACGTCATGTATTTGCGAGTATTTGGCCAAAGCTTGCCACTAGCAGCTCATACATGCGCTTTATGGGTGGTGCCTGTCAGGTGATTTCAACAGGGGCAGCCTCCCAAGCTCAAAATAAACTTGAAAGACATAAATATGTTAAGACTCAAGCAGCTGTTTCATGCGGACTTTAAGATTCAAGTCAGGAGGTTTTGCAAGCACGGCAAACCAGAGAGATGCACAAGCCTATTCGATGTAACGCTACAATTAGATGCATTTCTAAAAAAAAGCTGACATCTACTAATAACAATACGGGTGCAGTCCTACACCAAGACGAGGCTTAAACTACAAGCTTGCAGAGAAGAACTAAATATATTCTTAAGCACATCTAGGATCTAACACACACACTAACCCTTGTGCCTGCCTCAAGGTTTAGCCCATAGACAACAGTCGTAGCAGGGGCCTCAGTGTCTGGGGCCCAGCGCTGGCCTCGCCTGCGACCCACGCTGCTGGTGCCATGGCATGAGGCAGGAGTCCGGCTCCTGTCCTGGGGAGTCCCAGGGTACCTAGTCTGGCTTCTTGAGTCTACAGGCAACCTCTGCTCCCACTGAGAGATGTAGGAGGCTACTGAAGAGTAGGCTGAAGAGGAGGAAGAGGAGGGTGGGGAGTCCTGATCTGCCCTAATTTGATTTTGGCGAGGAGTTTGGCTCAAGTCCTGAAAAGCGGTGAGGCAATGGGGCCAAGTATTGTGGATGTTATTGTAGAACATTAACACAAATACACAGCACACAGCAGGGTGTAAAAGAAGGTGATGTGTCCAGTAAGCATAGAAGTCTTCACATTTGTATTTGAAATTATCATGATAATTAGTAACATGCAGAATTTTCAAGTTGAGAGATTAATGGAGTACACACACGGGTGGAAAGGACAGTGTATCAGATTAAATGACTTACAGGTTTTGGCGATGGTGAGGCAGACCTCTTCTGGGCGGCGTTGCGATCTCTGTCCCTGGAGGGCCTCTCAGGCTTCTCTGGACGCTCAGTGGGACAACCAGCACCGCTGCTGCTCTCCGTCACTATGGCCTTCAGCTGCTTCAGCTTCTCGTCCTTCACCCACAGCTTGTTCTGCATCTCAAGCTGCTTGGCGTTCACACGTCTCTCCTAATTAGAAAACACCAATTAAATTATCAGTTTTGCTATTTAATAATATATAAACTCACATTTCTGATTTTTAAATGAACAGTAAATGGAAATTTACCTAATAACAATCTTATATTATCTTTTAAATAAATAAAACACATGCTAGTAATATTATTTGGTAAATTAATTCGACATTTATGCTTTTACAAGTCCGTATTTAACAAAGTTGCTCACAGCAAATCAACATCCACTTACACACTCCTTCTCCCACTTGAGTCTGGTGTCGGTCACCATGCCCTGCATGCGCTGCTCCATGCGTCTCTTCTCTGACAGCTCTCTTTGCAGCCTTTGCTCCCGAGTCTCCAGCTCCTGCTGAAGTGAGCGTTTGTCCTGCTCATACATGTCTGTGGTCTTCTGTAGGATGTCGACCTGAAGCGGAGGATTGGTGGTGAGTGACAGAAACGTTTGCAAATCAAACGTAAAATAAAAACGTAGACAGGAGACAGTACCTTGTATTCCAGCGTTTTGGACTTTTTCTCCAGGCGTTCTATCTCTGACTTCTGGTTGAGGATGACTTTGTCTTTCTCGCCAAGTTTGCTTCGTTGATCGTGGAGGAAGGTCTCCTTTGCATTGAGCTGACTATCAAACTGCTGAAGCATGGTCTTAAGTGTACTGGCTGCAAAAAAAAACAAAACACATTCATGTAACCAGACAACCATTTACTTTGCTTAAAAAAACTCACAGGGAAATAAATGCATCATGTGTGTACTGTATAAATTATTTGCTTCGAAACTCTGAGCACTGACATACAACAGGTCTCTATTCAACATATGGGCTGTAGATAAATGGCCTGTACCAGTTTTATTGAATTGTTCTGTCATTATCTGACGGATACGATGCCTCCTTTCCAAGACCTCAATCAGGCGGGGCAGCGTCTGATCATCAGCTGGGTCCACCAGCTCACAGGGAGGCAGGGCTGGAAGGCTTTCCATGAGTTGATTCAGCAGTACTGGGTCATCTACGACGGGGATAAAAATGTGATGCAAATGTTTGTCTAACATCATGAATTTCCACATTTACAGTGATCATAATGAATGTGTATTGTCCCTGAAAAACATTAACTAAACAAAGCTACAAACTTGAGGGAAATTTACCAGCATTACTGGGACCAGCGCCATCTTCCAGACGACGGGAAAACTCGTCTCTGAAAGCCTGGTTTCTATGTCGTCGCCCTGCAGCAAGGCCACAGATTGGCCGATCAACTGGCCGTGCCACTTCCACCTCTTGAGTCATCTCTGCAAAGCGCATCACGAGCTGCGGCATAGAAAATGGAAATCTATGAGAAATAGTGCTGGCCTTAGAGCAGCCATCAGTGCACCAAAACAAGTGAGCGTGTATTTAATTGACTGGGATTTGATTGCAAACCACAAGTCAGTTTACACTCACGAAGAATGAAATGAGTGACAAGATTTTACATTTGAGTTATTCTGCAACACAAATTCAATATCATACCATAGTTTCTTCATAATCATCTGCCTTTGGGTTGACACACACAACCATGCGGACTTTTCCTTCTCCGTCAAAGTAGTTTTTAAAAAGATGAGTAACCTTCGAGTCCCTGTATGGCACCATCTGGAAGAAAATAATGAGTCTGAGAAACTGCACCAACTGAAAAATTACCCATGGCAAGAACAGAGGTAAAGTTACAACGACACTGAATAGAAAAATGAAGACACAGTGACGACCAGGAGATAAAATACCAACCCTATTAGTTCCACACATCTGGTTTTCACGCAAGACTTCCATGCAAGTGCGCAGAGTCATCAAGGACTGGTTGATATTACCTGTAAAAGAGACGTGACAAGAGATGTTTGGTCCCTGAACAAATGTTGCCACTGCATACACTGAAATAATTTCCATGGTTAACTTTAGAAAGAAGATGATCTGACCAGCTTCACGCAGACGGCTTCCCTCTGCTCTGGTCCTGCTGGTGCGCTCACTGCCTGCCAGGTCAACCAGACACAGCTGGCTCACATTCACCTGGTTTTTGTCCTGTATTTCAACAACAACATGTCAGTATCGCAAAGCATCAGCTGGACTATTACACGTGGCTTTGTGTCACAGCTTGATTAGGTTCAACTAATAATCAAAAGGATGGGTGGGCTTTCATCAAATTAACAGCAATATTTCTGCATACAAAAAACTTCAGAGCTGCATTTCACCTGTAGTATGTGGTCCCCATCAGCATCAAGTGGCGCCTGTGCCAGCTTCACTGTGAACACACTGTGGGAGCGGCTGGATTCACGGTTGAGCTGAGTGTTGGCTATCCTCCTTTTCTTTTGTCCTGAAGGGAAAGCAGCTCATTAATTCATCGTATGACAAAAACCACAGCAGTAGCAATTTAATGCATCAACTGAATTACTACTTAATCCAATTATTCCTACTGATTTGCTACACTTAAGGTATGGACACGATAAACCAATAAATAAGAACTTCCAGCAACGAAGACCGACTGATGTCGTTTGTGTCTGGGCCAAATTGTTACACTTGAACATATCACAAAGACTACAGCCAGATGATAAATAAGTTCTGTGTCTACGTCATATGAGACTGACCTCTCCTGAATCATGTCGATCAACTGGTCTAAGATAAGATAAGATTGGACTTTATTCATCCCCGTGGGGCAATTAGGGTGTTACAGCGGCAGGAAACAACAGTGCAAGATGCAAAAAAAGATACAAAAACATAGAATACAGCAGACAAATACCATAAATCCTCTAATATTGGCCTGTATTCCATTAGCGGGGTCGTGGAATCAGTGCTCACTGTGCCCTCTCTCCCTGCGGGGAGGGACGGGGCCCCCTCGCTCCCGGCGCAACTGCCGACCGGCGGCGGACTGTCCTCGGTGTGCCCCGACCGCGTCGCGCTGCTCATTTGTTGTTTATGTTCTGTATGCATACCAGGTTATGGTAACTGTACGTTTTCAATAAATGAACCTAGTATTTTGTAGGTTCAAATAGACACAAAATCTTGTTTTTATTCATTCTACTGGTAGTTCGTTTTGCTCAAATAGAAATTGAGGCCTGCCTCTAATTCTGGCCTCCTTCCAATAAAGGCCTGGACCGCAATACGCTTGAGTAAAATAAAGGCCCGGGCCTGTATGAGAGGATTTACGGTATGTTATGTACAAAAAGTATTTACATATTGCATCCGGTTTACAGTGGCTAGTCAGAAGTTGAAAGAACCAACTTGTATAGTATATTTATTTAAGATGATCATGATGAATATTTATGTGTAAATAAAATACTACGGTTATTATTAACACTCACCCTTCCAAAAGACTTCAAAAGCCTCCTCGGTGGATTTAACCTCAACTTCTGTGCAGCCAGCCACGTACATGTTATGATTCTGATCTTCACGTAGAATCTTGGACTGAGGTGGTCTGGAAGAAGTTAAGACGGGAAAATCAACACACACGGGTGTTTCAACATAATGATGTGTTGCTTTAGTACGTAAAGCGGCAAAAGCTAAATGACAAATAGTGGATGTTAGCGTCAATGTTAGAATGAAATACAACTCAGGAAACACATTCAGGGACACATGCAGACTGGGTTTGCATACAAGATCGAGCCATTCAAGAACATTACACAACAACAGTAACAATTAAAAGCCAATTCTTAAAAGACAACAGCCACCAAAACCACACAAACCGTACAAGCTACACTTGGGAGGGATCTGGATTAATTGGATGGAAACGGCTACATGACATATAAGCTACAGCCAAATTAAGACTGAGTGCTGCATAATTCTACTTTTTCTTGCCACATACACAAACTCATTGTTCCGCACAGGCGTGGCTCCACCGATCCACCTAACAAAAACAGGATTTTACACATACAACACACAACTACAGAGCAAAATACAGTCAACTCAATCAGCATGTACATGGAACCCAGTGTTGATGCATGTAATACACAACTTTTACCTAAACGTCTGTAGCGTCTATTGTTTGGCTGTAATCATGGATGATGTTTATAGCTGTATGACTCAATTTTTCTGAATAACAAAATATAACCTTTGAACAAACAACCTTTCGTGTGCTGTCGGAAAGCACACACTGATCTGTTATCCTGTGCCTTACTTTGGTCTGATTGGGTCATATGGTGCATCTTCAAGGAGATCGTAGATATAGTTGTTGTAGATCTCGATGTATGACACGAATACGCTGTAACAACAGTCTTCATCGACACTCTCAGATTTGCATGCTTCATCTGAGCTGATCATATCTGCAAACTCTGGATCAGCCCTTTGCCTAAAAAACAAAAAAACACATTAATCAGCACAAACTTTCAGTTAAGCTCTATCCAATAAATATAAAACCAAATCAAAAGTAAAGTACAGTGAATCATAGCTACCTGGAAGATGGCGTTTTAGGCACTGACTGCTGATTGTCTTGCTTCTGTCTCTCCAGGAGAGCATCGACTTGATTCTGGATCTCCATACCATTTTTGTCATCTGGTTTAAACACCTGAAACAGATTTAAAACATTTCAAATACGTGTCTCTCCCCTCACCGCACATGCAAGCTGACAATGCAAAAAACATGAAAAAATAATAATAAAAAAAAACAAATAACAATCAGTGAAAGTCTTACAAATCTCTTGGCCTGAAATGGGCCGATGCTGTTGAAGATCATGTCCAGAGAACGAGGAAGGAGCCCACCTTCACCGGGCGAACCTGTCATAGTGAAGGTCTTACCACTTCCAGTAACGCCATATGTAAACAGCAGACCTGTGAAAAAGAGATATCACAATCACTTTGAATTATGGGTTAAAAATAGGATAAGTAGTTTGTTCTAAGGATTCTGCATAGTACACATCACACATTTTATGCCTTAAAAAAAAAAAAACTCTCAACCTACTTACCATTTTTACAGTGAATAAGGTCCTCTACCAGTGGCTTGGCAACATCCTCAAACAGCTCCATTTGAGAGGTATTAATACCAAATACTTTTTTAAACGAGTATTGCATCTTAAGGACAAAGAAAGAAAGAAGAGCCAGTGAATGTTATTGGACAAAACGTACAATAATTATTAATATGCGTATATATAATATGCAACAACATATTTGTGTCCAAAAGAGGAGAAAGATACATTTTCCATTTGCTTCTTGACACAACAGGTCTTCAGTGCAATCAAACATACATCTTCGGGAAACTTGTCAAGCAGAGGGGCTGCAGCACACTTACCTCCTTGTATTCCCCATTGCGGTTGGCTTTCAGGCCATCAGGAGGATGCAGCTGAATAGTGGAGCTGCTGATCATCTCAATACAGCACTCATCATGTTCTGCTCCGAGCGGGCGAATACGGCAGTATACCTACAGCAGAAAACAAACAAACATGTTAAATAAGTCCTAAGATACTCCTATGATATGTGAACTGTAGTTTGCAACAGTGATTCTCATCATTGAATAACCTTTACATAATTTTCTTATATCAACTAAATGATTTGTAGTTTCTCTGTATATCACATACTTTCATTGAAATCCCTGCATTGCATGAATCAAGCTTAACAATTCAAAAACACACAGTTATTTTGTGTTTAGGTTTTTCATCACCCTGTGACAGTGGGTGTAAAAATCCAACCACTGTGATGCAAGTTCAATATTCGAATGTCCATTGTTATTTTCCTGTAATTCACTTATGGCAGCAGCACTAAAGAAATACATCCAGATCAGTTCCATCTGAATACAATATCTCAAATACTAAGAACCTAAATGTTGGTAGATCTTTTTTGTAGACTTCGCTGTCACCTTTTGACTTAAAAAAATCAATATATTGCGTTTGTAAGACACCCTAAAAATCAAACATTGTAAACAGGATAATATTCAACTATCCTCTCACTTCTTCTACAGGCTTAAAAAGACAATGATTAAATGATGTTCACTTACTCCTACGGGATCTTTCTCTATGCTGGACGCCTTCTTTGGCCCAGGCCTCCGAGGAGTCCTCCCTTTGCTGCAAGTGACAAAACCACCATAATCAACATACTTTGGATGGATTAGAAACATCTACATGAGTCACCTATTCACTACATGGCCAAAAGTATCTGGACATTTCTTGGGTCAAGTTCTGAGGTCTGGAAAAAAAAAAAGGTATTTCTTTGTAACTTTGTGCATTACCATCATGTTGAGAGAGAAAGGGGATATACACAAGTTAGGAACAAATTATACTCTTATATAACTAGAACTGGGGTGTTAATATATAATTTTGGTAAAGTATGATGAACAAACTCTTGACAGTTACGCCTCCTAGCTAGCTAAATTAGCTCAGGTGTCGCTTGCTAACAATAATCAACGAAAAGCTGAGTTCAATATATTACTTGCCACATTAAGATAGTCAGATGTGTATGCTTTGTTTGCGGTTTCGCTAAATAAATGCCACAAATAAGTGCTAAAAGTGAATGTTAAGCTAACACGACAGTGCTGACCAGACAGTTAGCCTGGTTAGCTACCAGGCTAAGCGGTGATAAGCTAACGTTCCGTAGCTAACCTTTCTATCACCTTAACCTGAGTACTTTTTTTGTTAGATAGCAGCCGCTACGTGATCAAACGCATCTAAAGTACGTTACCGGGGTAATTATTTAACTCACTGCGTTTTTGTAACGCATTAACTGTTAAACGAAGTTAAAGTAAAATAATTTAATACTGACCCCTGTCTATGCATTGTTTGTGTTGTTAATGTCCGCAGCAGGAGCGCCTCTTCTCGATTTGAAAAATTCCCTCTTGAGAAACGTTGGACCAACAGTCAGATTTTCTAACCAATCAGAGCGCAGATTGAGAACCGGAAGCGGAAGTCCCGCCCCCAACTCCTCGACCCGAGTTTACGGCATTTGACTGCTACTGGTCCAGGATCAGCTGAACACACGTTTAAATTTTAGTCGGAATACAAGTTTGGATAAGGTTTAAAATTAACATTTTATATTGTATATTGTTTGAATCAAATCAACTCACACAAATTACACGTTAAAAATTAAAACTTCATATTCCAAATGTCTTAAATACCTACGCTATTTACCATAATATGTTATTGAATTTAATCTTCCTGTTTTATTAATAATTTTCTGATTATTTTTTTGCAGTTTTATCATTTGATTTCTTGGCAGTTTTATTGTCTCATCTTGTTCTTATACAGTACATTTTAGACCTGTACTGTAGTGATGGCAGGAGGCACAATAGACAATGGACAAATCTTTTTGCACTGGACACTCTGTCATTGCCATGTCTGCCTACCTCTGCTACATGTGGTGACTTTGACTTTCATTCATTTATTCATTTCATTCATCTGTTTACAGCCTAATTTAATTGCACAGTCCTCCCCATTTGTAGTTCTCATATCTATCTATCTGTATTTGTGTTTCAAGTAATTTTAATGAGGAATAATGTACAAACATGCTTGGCAATAAAGTCTTTTCTGATTCTGATTCTAATAAAACAGAAACAACTTAATGACTTAATTAAACATGTTTAAATCTATAAAACATACTCATGCAGCACCAATTGATCAGAATCGCACACGGTCAAGTTTGGTTTATAATTTATTTGAAAAAAACCCCCTCATAATAAATAACTTTGTACTTAAATACTTTCAGTTTTGCATGAAAGGAACAATGTAACAGTATTAAATGGGACAGAAACACCAATCATTCAAGGGAAGTCAACGTTAGCTCTAAAGTAACTGAACCTTGAATTTATTAAGCCGCTGCTTTTCAGGTAGCTCAAACTCAAAGCAAAGCACTCATTCCTCTCAATGACTGTACAAAGCATATGCGTTATAAATATGAAAATATACCGTCTAAATTCTGCACAACAATCTGAAATTTGTATTGTACAGTTTTAGTCTCCTGCAGCCTCTTCATACATCATGTGAAATCAGAGAACTGAGCAAAAACTAGGCTCTTTATAAACATCTATCTTTATAAACATATAAAGCTCTGCCACATTTGTAGCTTTATGCAGGAAAAAGTTTCCTCAGAAACATTTAAATTCACTTATTGTGGTAACAAATGATTTGTAAAATTTCCACTGCAGTACACACACTAACAGCAGTCGTCTTAAGGCTAAATGCAACCATGATTCATTTAAACATTGCGTCATGTCATCATAGATCAGGAGTGTTCTTCACAATATCTTTGTATTACCCATAAGGCACTATTTACAAATGTCTGCAAGTCTTGTGACTGACTGCTCAGCACCTCAGTCAGGACTCATGAAGCCATAGATTCAGCAGCCGTGGCAGAGTTTGGCTGAGGGTTTCTTCGGACTTCTATCGTGTTTCTTTTCTTGGCAGACTGGAGCACAGAGGAGAGGTAGACTGTAGAGGATGATGACAGAAAAATTCAGCACAATACAAAGCAGTGCAGGACCCAGTGAGTTGGAAAATGTGATGGGGATGGAGTTTTCAGTGAGCCATGAGCGCCGTGTCATCATGTCCTGTTCGACGGCCTGCATCTGGAAATGGGTGCCGAGGATACCGCACACGTGGAAGAGCTGGTGGCTGTGACCTGCAGAGGGAGCAGTTGAATCACGTTTGTCAAAGTGGGAAGACAAAAAGTAAATTCAAACCACTGAGCAAATGATTCACACTGACAACTGGTTTCAGTCGAAGTCTGGAGGCGGTTATGCTTTAGCTTTTCTCCACAATGTTTAACACAATTGACAGAATACATGTTAATGTGTCAGTGGGAATACAGCGTTTCAAAAAAAGTTGAGGATTTATTTGTGATGGTCTAAGATCTGAAATCTGGCATTTGAAAGTGACCCAAATGCAACTCTCCCAGACTTAGAGAATTAATCTTTTCAGATATTGCACCATACATGAAACAGAATATTTGTGTCATGGTGCTATGCATAGGATGCAAGTTCATAAAATGCATGCTGACAAATGCATATAAGCATCAGCAATATTAGTAACCGTTCTATGATTTGGCTTGTTAATAGTGTCTTTATTATTTGAAGGTTTTTAAAGCCATTCCCTGCCAATAATTGCCATTATCAACATAGGATTTATTTAGTTTATATCAGAAAATCTACTCAAGACACATATACGGTATATAATAATGGAAAAAGTTCTTTCACAGATTAAATTGTGCACCTCTCTTCAGAGAGATCCAACAAGATCCAACAACCCCTTTATGTTCTTTAATGTGTCATTTGTGAATGCTTTATTTCTCATTTTGACTTTGAGTGCTGAGCCGGTGCAATGTGTTTTTACAAACAACAAAATCCACTGTGGCTGGAAACAACCCTCAGAGTTGTCCGAATGAATCAAATCATAAAAGCCTGGCCCCAAAACTAAGCTGAAAGCCTCAGAAACAATCGGGAACAGGAGACTCAGGGAATAACTCTCCAGGCAGAAAAAAATTGCAGATCTTAACATGCCAGTGATGACAGCAATGACCTCTCACCTATGTAGTCAAAGCTGCCAGGAGCCAGGCGCTCAGGTAAATGGGTGGCAAACAGAAAGGCTGTGAGGAAAGCCAAGGCGATGTGGTTGTAGTGGAGGATGTTGGTATCATTATCTGTGCAGCCTTCTCCTACACACAGGAACACCTGTAAACACAACACACAGAGAACAAATTTAATAGACTGCAGCGAAAACACTCTTATTCACAGAACAGGAAAACCAGAGCTGCTGTGTAACTTGGAGGAGCTCCAAGTAAGGTTTTCAGATAAGTGTCGGCCAAGTAAGCGGCTTTGTAAATCTTTAATTCGTCATGCCGTAACACAGTAAGCGCTGCTTTCAAAATCAGGCCACCACCTCGAATAAAATGATTCATTTGTTTTATGACTGTGGTTTGAAGTTAGTTTGCAACTCTCAAGCATTAAGCACAGGCGAATTTTACCTCCTGTTTAATGTTTTACCCCATTTGCAAATAAATGGCTTTGGCACTGTGTTTGTCTTGGTTTTCAATCAAAGAGCCAAATCATGTGTTGTGTTTTGCTCGCGGGCTCAGTGATAACAATGATTCTGTCTGGCAATATAACCGCTAGTCCATGGCAGCAACTGTAGATTTTATCATGTCATACCAAATATACTCAACTTCAAGTGATACAATCTGCAAAATAAATTTACACTCAAAACACTTGCTAAAGTTTGTCTAAAACTGTAACTTTAAACCACGTTATATCGCAGACAATACTAAAAAAGTAAAGTATACACACTCACTTGCCAAAATATTAGGTACACTAAAGAAAACTAATGCACTCTAAATGTTATCTTAATGAAAGTTATGATATTCAGCATTTGTGGTTTGTAGTACTATTAAATTGTATTGTGTTGTACTGACACATGGTCCTATTATTTTGAAAACCCCATGTATTCAGTGGGCTAGCCTAGGTGCTTGTCTTACACAGTTTCAACATAAGCTGAATATTATAACTGTTGTAAACCTAAGAGTTAGTGCAGGACTGTTATATTAGAAGGTATTCATTTTCACTAGTGAATCTAATGAACTGTCTAGTGAGCGAAGATGAGTAAATATTGAGCCAAAATGCCCAGGAGAAAGGGATTTAGTACTTCGTGACATGCAGGGGATTTTACTGGATGGCACGCTCCAAACACAGGACAGGAAATATTGAACTAAAAATGTAAGAGCCACGCTCCACACGTTCCTCTCTACATCCTCTACATTGCATGCAGTGACAGACGTGTGCTCTAAAGCAGACCTACCCTGTAGAACAGAGGAATGTTGTCAAACAGGTAGGGGTAGGCAAAGGCCACAACACGGAGAACTTTGCTGAACTTCGGACTCTGGTGCTCAGGGAATCTGAAATAAAAGATGAGAGGTGTTATTTGCAGTAGTGGCAACATTTTTTTTTTAAAGGTTTGGTTTTTGTAAGTTTTTAGCTGTTGTTGAGAGTATAGAAGTGACGTGGCGGGTAATCGCCGTAACCACTCGGCTATTGGGTCATGTTATAGCTGTAGAGGTAGTGCAATAATGAATGGACCACAGTAGCTAGAACTTTCCAGAAACAGAACAGCTCAGTGGCCAAAACATTAGGTACGTGTACCTGAAAACTCTAATATAACAATCCTGCATTGAATCCCTGTTAGCATAAGGTGGTAACACAACTGTGTGATCATTTTGGAGGGTAGTGCTTTTAAACTACAATAGATTAAACTTAAAAGTGTCTCTGTTATTTAGCCCATTGACTAAACTACAACTGGGGCCGTCAAAACAATATGACATAATACAACATGTGTCATAATGCAATTCAATTCAATTCAAAGCACAGCGTCCAAAATGAAAACACCAGTTGAATCATCAGCTCTCTCAGTTATTTTAAACAAATTCTTAACAGCATTACCTTCATAAAAAACGACTTAGAGCAGGACTGTTATATCAGAATGCACTCGTTTTCACTAGTGTACCTAATGAACTGGCAAGTAAGTGCAGTTTTATGTTTATACAGTGATGAATTGACTACAGTAGCCAGACATTTACAGATAAATCAAGAACTCTCTTTTAAATACACTTTAAAGTTAAAGAGTTTGAACATAAAGTAAATATACCGCAGGTACCCACAGTTATGAAAAGCATGTTAATGACATGACATGACAGAAAATCTACTCAAGACAGAAAACCCAGATCTTGATTTTTCTAAAGTTGATGAGTCAGGCTGTCACAGAACACGTTTTGCTACTCTTTTCTGTCGACTCCTCTAACCTGCCCAGCTGAAACCACACCTCAGCTCAATCACTGTTCAGGGCTGGTCCCGGTAGTCGCAGCCAGACGACGCCCATTAACCATGAGTTGCGCAATAGTATCACTGAAATCCCATTCAAAGGCGTAACCGGATGTTATTAAAGGAGGGAATTACGTTTGAGTAATGATTACATCGCAGCAGTTTTTACGAGAGAAAAAAAGTTACATGGCAGATAGAAGAGACAGTGTAGATTTTGAGCAAATGCGTTTTCATTACCTCTTTATGACGTCATGATTATATTGCAGAAAGGGTAAGCCAAGTCTTAGCAGCGGGGAGAGATGAGCGAAAGAACAGTCATTAGCTATACCAAGACAACATTATCCAGTACAGAGATGTGATCATTGATGTTTCAATTCATTAACAAAAGTCCAACAAACTTTGCATTCCCAGATATTCATTCATTTGTAATTCTAATGTCAGTGGCAATAATTCATACTTTAATGAAAACCACTTTGTGCCTTACATCCCGACCGCCGTGATCAGCCTGCTTGGCAAGATTTATGTGGCTCTTTTATTCAAACTCAAGAGCCGACGAATACTTGAGAGCAGTCATTATGATGTCGTCGTGGACCAGAGCCACTTTCTGACGTACAGTGCCTAAATAAATCTCCCTCATCAAAAGTTCAACTGGAATGTGACTGACTTAAGGTAGCGGATTTAATGAAACTATAACTGAATAACTCAGTAAGACGTCTTCAAAAAGCTCTGCATTTGACAGATTCAGCTTAAATATGCATCAAGCTTGATGCTAATGTGCTAATGTGCTAATTTTAACATGATAACAAGTATGTCAAAACCCACTCAGTGTCAACCTGCTAACATTTCGCTTGTAAAACGCAAAAGACAGAGTGAGTTACATCTAGCTTGCTATGACACAAACATGCTAATCTCAAACCTCAGTTTTGCTCTTATGTAATATGATTACATTCAAGTCACAAAGTAAATTTTAAATCGATTGAAACATTTTTCAAATTTTTGTCATTTCGCGACAAAAAAAAAGAAAAGAAAAACAAATGCTAGATAAAATAATGCTGCTTTCGAATGGAAATTGGGAAATCGTGAATACAAAATGCATGTTGTTAAAGTTGTAACATTAGCAGTAAGTTGTGAGACCGCCACTGCTGCTAGGCAACTGTTAGCAAGCTAACAAGTGATAAATTTAGGAGATGGAGGAGGACATTCATGTGGACTTTTGGATTAGGATAAACACAACCACATTTAAAGGCAGCACCTTTCGCCCAGAGCTGAGGCTTCAAGGTAAAGTGTTACTTGTTTACCAAGTTGCAGTTGCCTCCATAATCCAAAGACACTTGCTGGAAATTCAATTTGTGCAATATTGATTCTTTTTTCACACCCAGCTCATATTTATCCAACTCTTTTTGGAAGACTTGTAGACAATTTACAAAAACGTAGTGGTAAAAAAAAAAAAAAAAGCATACTTTTTGACTTGGAAGTGAAATCAAGCTAAGTTAGTTGGCCAGTCTCAGCTTGATGTTTGGCATTCTGATGTTTTGAATGTTGCACCTGCATAAAATGTTGCTCATCTTCTTTTCACAAGAATGTGTTCCAGCGAAAAAGAAAATAAACATTTCACAATAGGAACTCGTACTAGAGGTAGCTGTGTGAAATAAATTTCCTCATACCTGGAGTAGCAGGCCAGGAATGTGCAGATGATGGTGTTGAACACAGCGATGGGGATGTAGAGCTGGTGGAAGGAGCTGTTCACCCACTTGTCGGGGAAAACGTAAGCTGAATAGACCATAGCTGACCCTGCAGGGGGATAGAAGAGAGCACGTTTGTCCAGGCAAATGTGTGTACACACTTTGTAGGGATATTAGGTTTTATGTAAAATGGAATTTTCCAGCCCCAACCAAAACAATGTAATCTAAGAAAACACTAGCACTTACAAATTAATTTAGTCTGCACCTAAAACTGAACAAAAAGTAAGGTTAATTTGCGGACTTTTAACTATTTATGCTGCGATGAGTTGAAGTGTCCGTTATTTTTGCCTCAGTTCATAAAGCAGAACCCCTCCATACGATTTCTGGGCACTGAGTGGAGATGTGTGACCGACTGCTGATGTTGTGCACTCACCCAGGCTGTAGAAACTGAGGGCACCGTAATCAAAAAAGAAGCAGATGTGGCGTGCTCGCGCCGACATGGTGCTGAAGGTGTGAGCACAGCTGGACGCCAGCGGATAAATGCAGCAGGAGACCAGGAAGATCACCAGAGGCCAAGTGAAGGAGTCCTGCCATGCTGTCTGCATCAGCACCACCGTCACGAGTTTCCATAGGAAATACCTGCAAAGGGAGACAGGTTACAACACTGGACTTGGATTGGATGAAGCAGGATTAATGGTTCTTGGAATAATATTCTCAGCCAAGTCGAGGAAGAGAATAAAACTGAGTCATCGAATTAAAAAGATAACACAACTGTATCAAATTACGAGGAGTGTCTTTAGTCACACTTGTGTAATTACGTTTTAGAGCCTGATCGTCATTCCCACAGTCAAACAACTGACAGTGCCTTTAATACTTAACAGGAGGAACGCATGAAACAGAGCTGAGACAAATTACTGGTAAAAACTTAAATAGAGACAAAATGACTGTTTAGATGAGTATGAATGTGGTGGGAACATTCACAAGCAGAACATCTACGACAGCTTTTCAAGTTATTTCCAGTGTCAAACAGTCGTCTCCGTGGCTGTTCAGGTGAGACGTCCTATACCTGTCACCCATCTGATAATTTATAGTATCTGTATACTCCGCCC
>JASGAT010389666.1:0-10168 GCA_030220025.1 Chelon auratus
AGACAGACAGACAAACAAGACGCCTCTCTGCGGGGAAAGCGGTAATAGAGAGGCAGGTTGTAAAGTGTTACCTTCAGCGTCATCTCGCCCACAAAGATGGCAGTAAAGATGTAGTTGGAGATGGTGAGAAAGACTCGCTCCTACATGGACAAGACATAGAGGGGGAGAGAGAGGGTTAGGGAAAAAAAAGAGATGGGCCAATTAGGAGTAGTAAAAACCTCACTTACTGCACATTTTAGATCATAAAACAGAATCCATCCTCGGAGAATAAAACTGAACTAACGTACATACATGCACACCCGGATGCGTTCCCTTGTTTCAGGGCCTTGGGATTGAGTCTCAGTGTGAATACTTGGGAGTTGTGGGTCATAAATCCCTTTTGCGGCCCGGACACACTAAACCAACACCAATGAACGAACTACCATCAACGAAGGACAAGTGTGGATGACTTCCCTTTCTCTTCTCGCGCCCCGATTCTCTCCTACCAGCTCATTCTACCGCTGTTAAATCAGCTGAAAAGCTTCCGACAGGGGTCCAACCAGTGCAAACATTGTGTCACTAGTCGGGTACACCTCCAAAACGAGGGTCACAGATAAGGTCCCACTAGATGGTGGCCGACTGTTGGCTTGGTGCACCGAATCTTTCTGGGCCAGAAGAAGACTTACTGAGTGTTACATTGCAATGATTACAGGCTTTGAAGCCCTTACTCACCTTTGACTGCCAGGATTGAATGGTGTGCGCTGCGCATCCATTGACTTTGGCATACTACTTTTACTACTTGCATCTTACTTACAGTTCTACCTGAGTCTTAGTTTGCGGGACTTACTCCAACTATCTGTCCCTGAAGACTTTTATTTATGTGTGCATTTCCCTCTTCCTGGAATACGTTGCACAATTTCCAAAGTCTCACTAAATTAAGTTAAAGACAATCCAAATAGCTTGCAAGCGCCGTAGATAATTTGATGTTTTGATCCCGTAACATTTGGTTTGTGATTCCGCATTTTGTCCTAGATTCTGTCTGTGTGAAGTTCGACAAGTCTGCTGCTGCCTCTCTTGGCTCTGATAAAAGAAACGTTAAAAGAGAGCTTCCTTGGTTAAATAAAGGTCATTCAAACAAAATAGCACTGGATTTACCAAGCTGCCCTGTAGTATCTTGGGCCTCTCCAGAGCCACAGTGATGCAGTTGGAGAATATAAACGCCAACACCACGTAGTCAAAGAGCTTATGGGCTATGATGGACTGGCACATCTGTCGGAATCTGTCGGAGAGGTGAAGGGAAGGCAAAAAAAAAAGAAGAGAATATTAGATTGGAGTTTGTTATTATTGCAAAAAAGAAAGGCAAAGGTCACAAATACAATTTATAAACCCCTTCCATCCAATCAGAATCAGAGCCAAGATCCCTCTCTGTGCTTGGGAGCTCCCTCACATCTTGGTGAGTAAATAGCCTCATTCAGACGCTGTTTACATCAATCCTAATTTAAAACAAATTACATTAACAACACTCAGGAGCACCAGACTCCTGAGTACGGCGCTCTGCTGGGAAAACAGGCTACAGAGATACAGACAGGGAGAAAGCAATAGATGGGACACACTGAAGATACTGTATTCAGATACTGAATATGCATTTCAAAAGCATGTGACACTGTGTACTGCCAAGAAGCAATTAAATATCTCCGCTGCAGTGTTTATTGGAACAGATGAAAGGAAACAGAACGAATATGAAAATGAAGAGAGATCAAATTTGTTCTAAAGTGTTCTGGAACACACGTGAAGATATTTAAGTGCCTTTTACTAAAATACGACTTTATGAAGCCACGTCTAATGCATAATTTAATGAATTGTTTTTGCTATTAGGTTTACCCCCTGGGGCCTGTTTCTCACTCTCAACCACGAGGTTTAGAAAATATCCCTTTGTTATTTGGAAGTCGGCGATCAATTCCCTACTGTGGGTTTTCTTTGTGGAAAACAGGCAAACTGCCCGTCCTATTGATGAGAAGCGGAATAGAATCTATCCATAATATTGTTTTGGTGAGATTCATCTTGTGGCGAGCCAATGCTGTCTTTATGCACACATTTTGAATTAGCACGGTATTCAATGGCACCGATCATTACACGCCCCAGATAGAACAAGACCACTCTCCTTTCCTGGCTGTCAGATCCTGGCGTTTTGTCAAAGTTGCTAGCATCACAGAGATAGGTGCAAGGGGTGTCGATGCAGCAACGTAAAGGGTTCACAACTGAATCCAGGGTAAACCCACTCATGGCAATGTGAGCCGCCATCAGATCGAAATCAAATGATCTGTGCTGCTCTCGTCACTGTCACTGCATGTCAGTTTTCCCTCAAGCATTTGGCCCATTTTAAACCCAAAAAGTGATCTTTTACTTAACTTAACCAAAAAGTTGTGTTGCCTAAACCAATTTAAGCAGTTTTGGTGCCTAAACCCAACCAGATCAGATTCAGGTTTATTCGTCATGTGCAGGATTAACACAGCGGTTAACAGTGCTATGAAATGTGGACAAGAGAGAGAGTCAGCTCAGCTATAAGTAGCACAAATAGAGTATGACAATTACAAAACCATGGTAATTGCATAACCTAATCAAGTACTTTTGTTCCAGAAACCTTACCAAATTGTTTCGTTGCCTAAATCTTACCAAGATTAAGTTTGTTGCCAAGAACCAACTAATTTTGTGGCCTAAACCTAACCAAGACTTAACCAAGTAGTTTTGTTGTTCAAACCTAGTCAAGTGATTCTGCTGACCAAACCTAACCAAGCACTTTTATTTGCCTTAATGTAACCGAGTAATTGTCTTGACTAAAACTAACCGGGTGCTTCTGTTGCAGAAAAAAAAACTTAACCAAACACTTTCATTGCTTAAGTCATATCATAGTAGTTTTGCTTCAAAAACCTCACCCAGTAAAACCAACCAGACTATTTGTTGTCTAAACCTTGCCAAGTAGTTGTGCTGCCAAAACGTAACCAAGTGCTGTTTCTGCCTGCAGTATAACAAAGTAGTTTTGTTCGTCCTTTGCCCTTTTTGGTTGCAGTTTCAAAGACAGATCACTCCTGTTTGTTGACAGCCAACATCAATGATCATTTTGCCAAATTCTAACCAAGGTCTTTTGTTTCAGAAACCCAACCAAGCATTTTTGTTGGTTTCTTGTCTTTTGTCGTGGCCATATCTCTAAGTTAACTTTGGCGTTAACTGCAAACCTTGTGCGTAACAGCACCAAGGGCCAATGGAAACCAAACAAGTTGTGTTGCCTAAACCGGGTTTGATTGGTTGTTTACGCTTTTTGTCGCAGTTTCAAAGAGGGACCACTCCTATCTAATGAGTTAACATCAATCACACCAAGTACTTTTGTTGCTCAGTTCCGACCAAGTAGTTTAGCTAGGGCGGCACAGTGGGGAGGTGGTTAGCACTGATGTCTCACAGCGAGAAGGTCCCGGGTTCGAATCCATGGGCCGACTGGGCCTTTCTGTGTGGAGTTTGCATGTTCTCCCTGTTCTCTCCGGGTACTCCAGCTTCCTCCCACTGTCCAAAGACATGCTGGTTAGGTTCATTGTTGATTCTAAATTGGCTGTAGGTGTGCATGTGAGTGTGGTTGTCTGTCTCGCTGTGTTACCCTGCCTCTCGCCCGATGACAGCTGGGATAGGCTCCAGCAGACCCCGCAACCCTTAACAGGAATAAGTGGTTGATTTATTTATTTTATTTTATTTTATTGGTTTATTTAAGACAGGGACCATGTACAAGGTTCATTAATTACGCGAAGTAAAAAGATGGCTTGTACCAGATTATAGCTAGGAGCTAATTTCCATCTGCAGTCCCTGGGCATAAAAGATGAATGAATAAATAGTTTGGCTGTCATGTCCGTTTCTAAGAGGAAACATCCCTATTCATTGATCTCTATGTTAACATTGGCGTCAACTGCAAACGTTGTGCATCACAGCACCGACACTGAAGGAAACCTATGAAATGCCGGCATTGGCAAAATATAATTGTCCAATGTCCTGGGATTGAGAGCACATTGATACGGCGGAGGGTTGGCGGTGTCTCACTTGTTCTGTGGGGAGAAAAGGAAGACCGACCAATCTTCTCTGGTCTCACACCAGTCTGGTCTGTACGCCTCCAACATCTTCTGGATGCGGAAACACAAGCTCTGCAACAAATGAACATATCATTACAGATCATGGCACGCACACACAGGCAGAAACACAGAGACAATACTGCTATTGACTCCATATTTAAATTATTTACACAAGTGAAACACTTATATCGCAACAGCTCGGAGCGTCTTCCAACATTACCATCTGTATAGCTCTTTCCCCCCGCTGTCTAAATAGTCCTTTCTAATTAACCTCGTTTCTCTCGTACACACAACTTGTTTACAATGAAAACAATAGGACTCCCATGAGGCCCAGGTGATGGGGAGTGCAGGCTTTATACAAATTACTTGAAAACCCAGTGCAAGAAAGCAAGAGGCACTGCATGTGAAAAATCTTGTACTCGAACATAAAAGCTAACGATTTGGCTTTTGTGAATCACAAACCTTGATTGTGTTTCTTTGTTCTCTTAAGCATATCTGCTAATCTGTAGCTGTGCAATTGGATAGTGCATGTCCTTACTTCACTCACTGGTAAATCTGTTCCTAATGCAGTTACCACTTACTTTCCATCCCTCCCATATGCACAGAATAGAAACCTACATATTCAATGTCATCATCCAGGTCCTCCCGGTCCTTGCTTCGTGCGTTAACCTGGGGGAAGACATCAGCCATTAGGTGGCTATGGGGGTTTGCCCCACTGGTCTGCTCAGTCTGTCGTCTAGGAGAGGGTTGGAGAAGCTGCGACAGTGGAGTCTTCCCGTTACAGCCTTGGTGAACGCCTCCCAAGTCTCCACCTCCACTGATCACCATGCCTCCTGAGAAGCTCTTCTTCCTGTGGTGAGAATGGAGTGACATGGGGGGCACGGGGTGGTGCGGTGGCGGTGGAGGGTGTGGGATTCCTGGGACCTGCTGAACATGGGGCAACTCTAGGGATAGAGCTCTGCGGTCCCTCCTGGCTGCAAAATATCCCGGGATCATAGGATGAGGAAGGTGAAGGGAGTGGGGAGCAACGGCGGGCGGCGAGAGAAGAGACTCCTCTTCATCTGGCTGGACACGGTGGAGGTGGTGGCGGTGAGGGGACGAGGAGGCGCGGGGACCCCGGATGCGAAGGCTTCCCCCGACCACCCCTCCTAGGCCTCCCAGGTCGTAGCCATAGAAGGGCCTTGCAGAGGTGGGCGTGAAGGCTGGACTGGTTGAGGGGGACGAGGAGGAGCAAGGACGGTTTCCTCCCAGGTTGTTCCAGCTGGAACGACGGGCCCACAGGGCGTGAGGCTGGGGAGGCAATGGACGGCCCCAGTTGTGGTAAGCCCGACCAGGATACTAAGAGGGAAAGACAGAAAAGAACAGTTAACCTTTGAAATGATGGTGATCAATTTATTGATTTATTGACCTACAATCCTTTCATACAAACACAAACAACCAGCTACTTAACAATGAGCTTTTACAGTCCATTCCTCTTACCAAAGCCCTCTGCTCCAGGTTAGCCCTGCCAAGAGAAATAACACTATTCTTCCTGGAGCCGAGAGCAAAGGTCAACCTCTCTCCAGGAAACAGACTGGCGGACAGCGGCGGGAGGTCCAGGTGTCCGTTAGGTGTCAGCGTGCAGATCTTTGGGTCTGCAAGAAGGTGGAAGAAGAAAATGCAGGAAAAAAGCAATGGTGTTAAACGAGGAGGGGGAGGAGAGATAAGATGGAAGACTGGGAAAAAGATAGTATTAAATAAGCCCTTGACTCAATTTATTTTCTTTGTTGTTGCCGTGAAAGTAGAACTCTCCATCAGTGGCCACTAAAACGTCCTAAAGCATTGTTATAGTCAGCCCCAAGATTCACGAGACGGTTTAAATTTACTCTAAATTGTCTTGCAGGAGCCGGAGAAGGGCTCGTAATAGTGAAACACAGAGACGTCTGTTGCAGGATTGTCCATTGTCAAACATTTTCTTTTGGCGGAATAGGTCTGAATAGACATTAAAATTCCAAATGTGTTTTTCTCCCTGCGACGCTGACATTTAAAAAGGTACATTTAGGCTCAGGAGAGAAGTGATCAGGCATCGACGGCGGCCTCCCTAATGTGCCTCTAAATGCTACGCAATACTGCAGGCTGCCTCGGTTTGGTTCTTGGTGAGTTTGACTGTTGAGATGCTAGGAGAGGGGCGGGAAGATGGGAGTACGGAGAAGCATGCATTCTTATACTCAGGCTGATTTCAAGTATTTCACAGCTGTTGTTAGATAAGAAGAATGTGTGCATTTTGTTTTTTCCAGATCCAAGAGATCCAAGTCATTTGTGTGTAGTCATATCATATACAGGGGCAATTCCCCTTAACTTCAGCATATTAGTTTCCTTCTTTGTTCAGCCATAGTAACCTTTACAATGCGTGATATACAGTTGAGCTGAAGTTTGTTGCTTTGGCTTTGCCTACCTTTTCTTGCAGAAAGGTGATGGATAGTGACGTAAAAGACATTTATTTAGATCTTCCAACCAAAGAAATGTGTATTTTGAGGTGCAAGCTAAATAATATGACTGTAATGTGATAGAAATAGCAATAGAAACAGAAAAGCCTTTAAACAACACCACATCCACTGTTTCAAATCCATCCCCAACGTTTCAAGGCTGATGTTAATGTAAAGCCATCCCGTCTGGGACTCCTCTACATCATGAGATTTTATGATGTGAACCTCTGCAGCCTCTTGCCTTCATTTTTTTTTTTTTTTTTTAGCATTCAGCTGTGTGTGGAGCTAGGCTGACAGCTGGGGGTAAAATAACACTTTAAGCCAGAAATGCTCTAAAGCTCTTGGAGGCATTGCTACCTGAGAGGTGCAGAGAGTCTTTCTGCTTATCATTCTCGTCAAAGTTACAGGAAGACCTGTCATCATCCGAGTAGGAGCGGTTTGCATCGCCCTGTAAAGGAGACAGAAAGAGAAAAAGAATTCAAGGTTTAGAAATAATGATCAATTACTGATTTAACTGTATTTTCCCCCTATCTGTCTGAGGGACATTTTCTGTCAACCCCATATGGTTGACATGGACTTACAAACGTCTTTTGCAAAGTGCACACTGTCCTCTGTCCTAAATCGAGGTGCCTTACCTCAGCTTGGAAACCCTCAACCAAGATGGCAACTAGTAAATTGAAGAGCACGTAGTTTCCAAAAGTCATGAGAGCCACGAAGTAGAGAGCGGCACAGGGAGAGGTGGACGCCATGCCGTTGTACAACACCATGTTCCAGTCCTCCTGAGTCAGAATCTGCACACACACCATACAGAAAATGTGTACAGTAAGCACATACACTAAGGCTGTAAACTGAGAGTATGTGTTTAATCTCTTACCTGAAAGACAGTGACGATGGCCCAGAGCAAGGAGTCAAAGTTCTTCCTGTCGGGGACCGTGTCTCCGGCCTCGGTCTTCAAACTGAACTTGCAGCCAAATATATGCATCCCAAGGATACTGCAATGCAAGAAAAGGCAATAATGTAGCCTCATATGCTGGTGCAGACTGAGGACAACAGCAGACAATGTGAAGAACAGGTATTCAAAGTGTGAAATCTTAGACATATAGACTATTTAACTCATTATGACCTACGATATGAGTTTAAAAAGGCAATTTCACATGTGAAACAAGTCTTAATGGGTTAACTTTTTGCCATCTGTTGCCCGTCTGCTTTTTGAAATTCACCTTATCACTCATTACTGGTTTGTTGGGGGCAACTGTGGATATGTTTTAAAGTGAAAGTTGAGACTCACGTTAGCTCGGTTAATGCACAAATCCCTCCTGTCTCAACACACTTACACTTTATTGTCACATTAAAGGGCAAAAGATACTAGTCTGGTTTAGCCAGAGTCAGTTCTTGTCAGAATAGGAGTCTGATGGCATGCATTTGGGTTTCATTGCAACGATTTGATAGTCAGTTCCCAACGGAGAGACTCCAGAGCCACAAAACAAGAAGGAAGTTCTATAATGATGCCGGAGGTCAAAAGGATACGTGCATGATGACTGATTTGAACCTCAGTTATTCCCTTAACATATTTTCAGTTATCACGTGCATAGGTAGACGTTGAACAGTGCAGAGTGTTCGTCACAGCCTTCTGCATCCACATCACTTCCTCATTTCTCCTAAGAGCTGGATTTCATCCTCAAGTTTTCAGTCCAATAAAGCAGAGAATTTTAAAAATAAAAATAATCCAGCCACTCTACATTTAGATTTAACAGCTGACCAAGTGGAAAGATTGGTGCTAGCAAAGCATTGCTAACTATGTACTAACTACATTGAAAAATACATCGAATTAGAGTGACTTATTAGTATGCCACTGGAATTAGGATCTGTCAGTTGTCACATATTTGCAGCGCTTTGACTGATGGCTGTCTAATTTAATGAAAAAAAGATGAACAAGGTAAAAACAGTTTTACATATTCATAAACTTCATGAAGAAGAAGTAATACAGGAGGAGGGGGAGGCAGGTCAAAGAGATGAGAGTATGGACAGTGTTCAGGCTTTTAGATATGACTTCTTGAACCATTCTCAAGTTTGATATTTTGTCTTAGTCCTCTGATATTCTGTGAAGGCTTTTATTCCTTTTAAAACGTTTGAAGAAACCAGTTTGTCTGTTAAACTATCAGGGCAGCTTCATCACAAGCACATTGCCATTACCTGAAGATGAAGATGAAGAGCATGAGGAGCATGCAGAAGGTGGCCACGTTGTCCATGGTCTTCATTAGCACCACCAGCTGCCGCCTCAGCGCAGGCATGAACCTCACCAGCTTGATGACCCTCAGCAGCCTGAACGTCCTCAGCACCGACAGACCGCCATCCGCCTGGCCGATGATCTCACACACACTGGGGTGTTTAGCGAAAGAAAGACACATTGAGGACGTACAAAGAAATGCGGGGACATGTTGGACTACATCTTTTCAGGAGGAAAAAGGCATGTAGATTTAGTAAATAAATAAAGCTTTACACGTTAGGACCAAACCAATTTTGTCGATTACAGACCTGATGATGACGATGATGCCATCGAAGATGTTGTACGGGTTCCTCAAGTACTCAAAGAAGCCAAAAGCGGTCAGCTTAAGGATCATCTCCAGGGTGAACATGCTGGTGAAGACAATGTTGCAGATCTCCAGGACATTGGTCAGCTCGTCGGGCTAGGTGGTCACAGAAACATTAAAAAAAAAGAAAAGAACAGAAGAAATAAGGGTTTAACATGCAAACAATCCAAGTTCTAAATAGAGCAGCAACTTCCAGAAACAAGTGGAAACCAGGGGAACTGGTCTGGCAAAAGACTGGTGGGTAGCTGGGGTTTAATAGGAAAATCTGTGGGTGTCTTCCACCACAATTAAGGGGTTGTTTAGAGTAAAAAGTTAAGAGAACAGGATCAAAAACAGATTCCTCTGGCCATTAACAGACCCTAGTCATGTGAGTCAATTGGTGGGCAACACCAACAATTGTTCTTACCAGAACCCCAACTCTCCTCTAGTGTTTTAGAACCAAAGACGCCAAATGGACAGTGATGAAATGTCTTCAAGAAGCCCTCAAAGTCCAGCTGCCCTTGTTTCAGCTTGTTTTTTTGGGTATATTCACAACCTGGGTGACTGAGAACCTTCACAGACGGAGCAACAATAGTTTGTACAGAGTTGCGGGTCCAGAAACAGAGATATAGTTGATATAAAAACCAATGTTTTTCAGTCACACTTGCTACAGCAAAAGATTCAGGAGCCACATTGGAGAAAACAATTCTGCATGCATCACATATTCCTCTGCCACTCAAAGTGCCAGTCATCTGAAAAGAGAAAATTAACTCACACACACAGGGCCACACCTTATCTCAGGCAACAGTCAAGAATGGAAGAGGCTGAGAGTCTGGGAGGCACATTGTGTTTTTCTAGCACAGCTGTTGATGCGAAATTGCAAAAGAAACCTTGCATCAGCAGAAGTAAACAGGGAATGAGAACGAGGATGGTGAGGGTGTATTGTCTGTAGCACATGGTGTCAAACACTGGCTGAATAGGAGAGATTGTTATCCGGCACTGGCAAAGGAACACACACGACACACACATATATACGTATATATAT